>JAQGCX010000981.1:0-12826 GCA_034700205.1 Plectus parietinus | reverse complement strand
GTAAAATTTTGGCCTTGTACATCTTTCATAGTGGTCTACCTGTATGCAAAATTTGGTTGAAATCTGAGATTAACATCTCGCGACCTTCCCTTGTAAGCCGCTGATTTAGGATGAGCTGGAAGTGGTGTTGGAGGTAACTGATCAGTCATGGATTGGGCTTGGTTGGCGACCCATTGGACTTAGCTCAGACTGCAAAAAGTTCCCAATCGATACGGATGAAGACAGGAAACAGGCAAAAGCAAAGGTACATACATTTCATATGATAGTTTTTTGGCATGCTTATACTCATTCTGCCATATTTTAGCGAGCTGTGTTTGAGCCTGAGCTGACAATACCACAAATTATGCTGTTCACTCTTGGACAGTTTGCAACTAATCCTTTTGGGAAACGAAACAATTATTCGAGCTACTATACAAAGAAAGACAGCGAACAAAACCAATTGTCTGACCTCTACGAACCGACGAATATCGATACGAGGCTGCCAACTTCAAATTTGCAAGGAGCCAGTGCTATTATAGAACCAAAAAAAACTGGTAATCACAATCATCTACATTCCAAGCTTTCAGTACCAGTGTTGCAAATAGTACTAAAATTAGATAATTTTAGTAGAATAGAGTAGGCTTCATGATTATCTTATCATGTCATAGCATGACAACGAGGGGGCTACCATGGTAACGAGTGAGTTACCTAGGTAGCACCCCCTCGTTGTGGTGCTATGACATCATAAGATAATCATGAGACCTACCCTATTCTACTAAAATTATCTAATTTTAGTACTATTTGCAACACTGTATGGTAGCCCCTCGTTGCCCTGGAATGACGCCATGTGATAAGCATGAAGCCTATATCATTTTACTAAACTACAAAACTTAGTTCAACTATCGTAACACTGGTCTGAACCAAATGTCGCAAGTCACGAATTGTACTGAATTACTTTAATCGGTAATCAGATCGATTAAATAACTATCCATATCGATGAACTGAGACAAGGCGAAGATCACATTCGAACAATCAAAATCGTACGGGAGAATTCGACCAATGAAAATCGAACGGGAGAAATCATGGCCAATACAGACCATCTGTAATTTCTCGTTGATCATTTTTAAAAGCACAGCACTGCAAACAACTGCCGATTTTTGGGAGCACCCTATGACATGATCAAGCTGATCTACACACATTTACTTTGTACAAAATAAAAAATATTAGCTACGACTTCGGCTTTCGAAATATTGAGAGCACAGTGAAAACAGTAAAATGCAACTAGTCACACCGACCATTAGCAAGCAGAGCTGAACCAGCGAACATATGATTCGTCCTCAGAAACCCGACATCAAACCAAGATTTTTTTGGCCCTATATGGCTTCATAATGAAACAAATATTTACAAGGTTGCATAATTACCAACATGTAACGTTAATATTCATGTTTTAATCTCGATTCTGACGGCTTTGGGGCAGCCGGCTGCGTTGCGTTGATAGGTTCAAACTGTCGCTGTGTCTCTTGGCAACGGACGGCTGGGAAAGGAAGAGACGTTGAGAATGCGCTCAGCTCGCAAGACGAAGCTCTGCAGCTGCGTCAGCGGCGACCGCACGTTGCTGTACATCCATTCGTCCACGGCATCCGGGTAGTAGATGGCGCGCAGCGCATCTCTTAGGCGAGACTCTGAGTGCACCAATTCCTGCAGCAGGTCGCGAGCAGTGAGCGAGTGCTTAAGCGCGTAGTGCTTGCTGCCGAATTGTCGCGTCAGCTGGTACTCCCCCATCCACCCCAGCACCGTCGGATCTGCCAGGAAGCGCTCGATCTGCATTTTCTGGAAGCGCAGCGTTTCCACCAAGTCGAACAAATCCGAGCCCGGAAAGAGACACTGCATGTAGATCGTCGATTCCGGTGGTACGTAAGCCGGGTCGGTCGTGTAGGCGGAGAACGGCGGCATGACGGGAGAGCTCTCAGAGCAGCCGAGTACTTTGCGGACGCGTTGTTGCAGATCGGGCTGACGCACGAGACGCTTGTCGGCCAGGAAGAGCAGTGCGGAAGCGAGCGACGGAATCCCAACGGGCAGCAGTTCGCAGAGACCGGCGAAGTGATCGAATCGCTGCCAGCCCGTGATCACGATACCGATCAAGTGACTGGTGAGCGTCTGGCGGTTTTCCGTCAGCAGACGCATGTACGACTCGTGCGTTTCCAGGTAGCGACTGACGTCGATGTAGGTCTGCGACGGCCCGTTGGCCCCCTTGAACGCACTGCCCAGCCACATTCGTTCGAACACCTGAATGAATGACGTGAAATTGGGACTTCGCGTGCAACGCCAAACAAAACGTACCTCCGAGTAGCGGTCGAACATTCCGCTCGGGAAGTAGTCGGGGGCGGCCACATCGCGAGCGTAACCCCAGATGACCGGCTCGAGCAAATCGCCGAGACGCGAGGTGTTCATCAACTCGACGTCGGTCTCGGAGAACATATCGTTCCACATGAGCACGCGCTCGATCTTCAGCTCTCGCCGGAGAAACTTGGCGGTCCTAGTCACGTGTGCGAGCATAAGCTCCATCTTGGAGTCGTGAAAGCGTTCTTGGAGCGCCTGCTGACAGCGCTGGTCTTCGGCCACGTGCCACGCTTCGTCGGCGCCGATGTGGAAGGTCGTGATGGCCGGGTGCAGTTGCCGTACTTGTCGCAACAAGTCTTTGATCACCGTCCACGAGCGTTCGGCCGTCGGACAGATGACGGTTGGATCACTGGGCACTTCTCTGATATCGACAAATTCTTCATGCTTGAGCAACCATTCCATATGACCGAAAGTCTGCACAAGCGGCACCACTTCCAAGTGGTTCTTTTTCGCCACCTTCAGGATGGTGGAGATGTCTTCTGGCGTATAGCTATGGCCGTGACGAATGACGGACACATTGCCCGAATAGGGAAACATGTCCTCATATTCGATCAGGACACCCGTCGCGCCCAACTTGCGCAGCAGTGGAAACAGTTGTCGCAAGTATTCGACGCGGGGCGCGGCGCCCTTGAGATCCAAATGCACTAGTTTGGTTGCTAAGTTCAGATCGGCTACAGTGCCCTCGGAGTCCGATCGCCACCAGGATGCTTTGCGCGCCGCAGAATCGGAATGCGCACTGGATCGAGTTTTCTGGTACATTTCTTCGCCGGAGAGCGATTTGTCTCGATTGGCGAATAGCTGCTCGCTGCTGAAGACACCGCTGTGGGTGACCCGTCCGCTGCCGTAGCTGTTGGACAGCTGCACGTAGAAGCTGACGGAGCAAAGGACGAGCAACACCCCGCAGACCGGCAGACGCCAAGACCGCGGTCGGTCGCCGGTCAGCAGCATGTTTTTCCCCTAACTGCACTCAATAATTAAATACACATCTGCAACAAATATATATATATATATATAAATGGATTACTGTACACACACTGGGAAAGAAATGCATCCAAGCTGGTCGCAAGCAACCATCGACAATACAAACAATATCCGCTTTCAACAATGTCTCTTGTAAGTTTATTTGTCACCCTACCAGAATTGGAATATAATTATGCTTTATCACGAGGTAATCACTTGGAACTGGAAGAGTGGTTGAACGACTTCTTCGATTCGGCGGTGGTTTTCTGGAGTGGACTGAGAACGTGTACCTGCTTGCCCTGCGTCCGTACAAAACTGCGCTTTTGACCGCCAAAATCGTCGAGCTTCTCGCTGGTCAGCTTTTGTTGTTGACAACTGCGCAGTACTATCGACGGGTACGGAAGGAAGCCGACCGTTTTTGGTACAATCGAAAATGCCACCTGTCCCAAGCCGCTTTCTTTCACCGGCAGCACTAAAAAAAATAACATTGAACGCGGCGCGCAAAGCGAATGCATTAACGTTTTTGTCGATCTTCCACTTGCCACAAGCTCGCGTCGGCATCCAAACTAATCAGCACCGTTTCGACCATTCGTTCAGCGCGCAATGATCGTAACGAGACGACCAGATCGCACGGCGTTTCCGCACGACACAGCACCGCCTGCGGTTGCTGCGACGAGATCTGACAGCACAACTCGTAGTCCGCCTGCAAATTCTCAATATTACTATTCGTTCATGTCATCTGCACCACTCAACCTTCTCCTCGTACAGCAACAGACGATCGCAGTAGCGGTATTCTTTGCTACTGCCGCTGTCCGCTATCGTGTACCGAAGTTCTAAGCGGTATTCGCGAGGAGTACCCGATTGGTCATTTGTTTTTCGTTGACGAGAGAGGAACCAGACTATGTTGTGTCGGGAGTTTGGGACGAAAGGCGAAAACGAAACAGATTGTCAAAACAATGAGGGATAAAACAATAACTACCTCTAGGTCGAGATTCATCATCTTGGATGGCAAGTCGGGCGATTCGGCCGAGTCACGAGATTCAAGCAGTGTCGCTTCAATAGGAATCACAGTCGCATTTCCATGACTTCTGATCACTTCTACTTCCAAGAGTACTCTGAAAACCGCATTTACTCTTCTAATCAATTAAGTGTGCATATCGAGGCATTTATAGTGTAGAAGCCACTGTTTATTACGTTGGTCACAATAAGCGGTCGGTCTACTGGCATGGTCTGGTTGATCGCGGCGGCGGTGGCGGCGGGCATGATCGTGTCCTCGGCACTGCTCACATTTAGTGTAGTCCAGTGCAAGGAATACAAACGAAAGAATAGCGCCAAAAGCCATCGGCGCACACCGGACACCAGCAGGGATGACCAGTCCGAAGGCGCACACAAGATGGCCACGTTGGGCGAACCGATCACGTCCGAGACGGAGCGCCGGAACGGCCCCACTTCCTTGAAGAAGGGCAAACGCAGCGCCTTTATCAAGTCGGCTTCGGACACGGACAGCGCGCAAGAAACCCAGGAGGGGACGTTGGCGGAGTCGCATCGCGCAAGAAAAACACACCCACACCAGCACCGACAAAAAGAGGAGACCCCATCGCCCTCCGAAGCGTCCAACTCCATGACGGGCGGCGTCGAGAAGACCGACGGGTACGAGAGGAGCAGCCAGGGGCCGTCTGCGCACCGCGAGCCCGTCTCGCTCTACCGTCCCGCGCCAGGTGGTCGGCTCACTCACCAATCGACGGATTAACAAGGGATTGCAGGTCACGAGAAGACGAACATGAACCCGGCCGCGTTCTACCCCACGGCGGGCGGTCCGGCGCCAATGATCGAAGTCGGCATGGACGTGTTGCAGTACGCCGTTCACCACGCCAAGCTCGTGCTTCGGCTCAAGAAGCATTACGAGGGCTTCGCGCCCGACCCCAAGCCCTACCAGTTCCCCGTCGACCTGTCCCTGAGCGAATCGCAGCGGTGATCGATTTCCATTCGCCTTCCGTCCTTACACTACTTGTTATTTACATCGCTCGCTGACAGCGATTGATAAACCATCTGACTCACTTGTCCTCCAAAAGAGACGTCGTCGACCGCAGGTACACAATAGGACAGAAGAAATACTCAAAAACCCATGATCGATCGAGCCAATCCAACTTGAGCTGCAATGTTTGCATTCAAGTACATAATTCCCATGAGATTCCACATTTATCTTTGCTTACCTTAGCCTTGAAAGGTTTGCCGTCGACCAGACTTTCCAGCAAGCAACACAGATTGACACTGAGCGTATGGTGCTCGCGTGGTTTCAGCGGTGGAATGTCGAGCGTCAGCTGCGTCGACCACGCATTGTCCACCTAGAAGTCGCTGCGATGACTGAAGCCAACGAATGCAACACACCGACCTCAAACTCCAGAAGGGCGCTTCCTTCAATGCCCCGTACAGTCAACTGCGACGACTGTCCTATCGCATCAGTTCCAGAGGACACTACCAGGTTGAACAGCTGCGCCATGCCACCCATCGGTCTATCTAAATTAATATTGATAATTTTCCAGGTGTATTCATAAATGGCTTCAAGCTTAATGGTACAATCTCTAAATACAATTCAGACCATTTTTTGATTTGTAAATATTTCAAACTGACCTTCAACTGGAGAGAAAACGACGGACGGCGGCTCTGTTTTGATTCGAAACAGCGAAGTGCGATTGTCGGACACGATGTCAACAACGAATGTGATCGATCCAATGATCACATCAAGATGATCGGGACAGAAGGCGCCCACTTCGTCGGTCTGCAATGAGCAATGAGGATCAGCTGATGACACGGCGTAGTAGTGTAAAAAAAAAACTCGGCGTCCAGATCGGGGCAGGGTTTAATAAGCATTGCAGCATATAAAACGAATATGCTTTTTTGTGTTGTCTGACCAGGCCCGCACATATCTTTTGCGTTAGGTACCGTAGTATTTTGCCCGGTCTGGTCGCCGAGTTTCCGACCGTACATGTCCGTGCAGCAGAAGACTGTTCTCTCCAGGAACGATGGTGGCTTGACCGTCGCTCTGCAAGGCGAACAGACCGGGACATTCCTGCGCAGACACGGCGTCGGACGGTCGTTGGGCGAGCAGGCGATTGACGCCCGTAACGCAGGAGAACCGAGCGGCTTCGGACTGAAACTCGGCTTGGACAGGCATATTCGCTATTAGGCGTCACCTCATAAGCACAATCGAATCTTGGCAATGTTGCGCGTCGCTGAGTGAGACGGTCTTTGTGCGGCGCCGTGGACGCTGAATGTGAACGCCAGCACAAGCGCAAACAGACATTTTCGACGGGGATGGGGAATCGACTGATCAGTGAGAGACGACAGACGATCGGCTGTTCAGGAATGGCGACAAGTGGGTCAACGACGAGTCGCGGTGACACAACAAACGGACAGGCGGGGACGCGCCGATGTTCGAGTCTGAAAAAGAGCGGTCTTGGAACGTCGCCGACGCCAGCCGGCCGGACCTGATCGAAGCGCCGCAGTGTTTGACGGCCACCAAACGAACAAACTTGTCGGCGCTCGCTCGGCGAATTTCGGCGCAAGACGAATCGACCGCCAGACACGCGGCGAAATCGATTAACCTAAATTTGGCGATTCTCTTGAGCAACCCGAGCAGCAGCGGAAAACAGCAACAGGCCTACTCTTTGGCGTAGACATCCGACTCGACGTCGAAGTGCGTCACGACCGACTCGAGTGTCCGTACATACGCCTCCGACCACCCCTCCTTCGCCAGACTGTTCAACAGTTTACTGTAGTACGGCAGCGCCCCTTCCAATCGGTCTGACTTCCTGAAAAACTTTCATTCCCCCATAAAAACTCTTCCATCTGTCCTACACTAGAAAGTCCGCCAGCTGGTTCCCCAGCAACCGAGCATGCCGCTTCCATGCGAAATGCTTCAACACCGCCATTGCGCTTTCGTGCATTTTTTGCATCCAATGACCGTAGGCCTCCTGAGACGCTAGCAGATGGCGTACCTTGCAGCTCGGCCAGGCATCTTAATCATCAGGCATATCTAATAACTTCAATCGCGAAAGTTTACTCAACAAACCATCATTTTTGTCATCTTCTGTTTCCGCATTGTCGGGAAGCCAAGCGGAGAGATTGGTCGCAACAAGTCGCTGCTGCTCACTGCGATTCGTGCCCGGAACAAGACCACACGCATCGCCCAAACCGTTCACCTAAGATATTTAACCTCAAACAATTCAAATAGAACGTTGCAGAAACACATACAGCTGTACACATTTCAATCCATAGTCGACAAGTGAACGCTTTGGCCGAGTCGACCTGCGCTGGATCGCACAACGATTTACACAAGTGAAATACTTCCAGACAAAACAGCGCAGTCCAGCAATTTCGTTGATTTCTGTCCCATTGAATCTGAAACGATTCCACAATCGTCAACACGGAATTGAACAGGAAATAACAAGGACAACTTTGCCCACTTACCCGCAAAACAGCCAATTCTTCGGTGATTGATGTGAGACATTTGTGAGTATATTGTAGAATGAGTCCGCAAAAGTAGCTTTGCAACGAGTGCGCAGCGCTGGCAGTGGATTGAGTGCGAGAACGAGACGCGTAAAGGTCGAGCAACGCACTAAGCTGGCTGGCCAACAGCAGAGTGCGAAAATCGAGCAGAGATATTGGACCGTCGTCGCTCATCGTCCGCATTCTCTGCAGAACACTCGGACACCGCAGCGCTTCCTTGTTCAACAACTTTTGCAACCAGTTCGGTCTCTCATCTGCAGAAGGAGAACAAAGAACCATGACGCCTGCACACCACACCTTACCGCGCGGACCGAATTCAGCAATTAAAAGCGAAAGTAAAGCTTCCATCTCATCACATTGGGCTAGAACTTGATCTCGCAGACCCAGCGATCGATACAAATCCGAGAGTGCCAACTGCAACGCGTGGCATTGAAATTATCATTGTTCTTTGATAAATTTAAAACAGTACCTGGGATTTGACATACTTCAAGAAATCCCAGTCGAGTTCTTTGAATCTGTCTTTGTCGGCTTGAAGAGCGTCTTCGCACGAGACGATGAGAGAATCGAGTGCGAATACCAATTGATCCTTCATACAGCGAATCAGTGCCGGCATCTTGACTGCGCCTGATGACCCCGATTCGATTTCGATCAGCCTGCAAACATTGCATGTTCGCGGAACGTCCAATAGATTCAGCATATAGAAGCCTACTTGGCCAAGTATTTAGCAAAGTCGCTTTTGAGCCGTTCGATGAGCGGCGCGCGCGTCTTGTTGTCGCGCGACTTGGTGCTGTCGAAGACGATGAGCCAGTCGGCACAACCGGCATCGCGCATCGACGCGAACCACTCCACCACGTCCGACCGCACCGAGCTGCGGTACTCTTCCACATCCTGCAAAAAAAGCTCGTCAACAGCTGCGCACAGGACTTACGCTCTCACCAAGCAGTCGATAAAATACAGATGGCATATTGCGCAATCGAGTTTGTTTCGGTCGGCATGAGCAGGGTGCGTCGAAATGAGCAAGCTCGGCTCGAACGGCACAAACGACAAAGGCAGTGAAATGTGTGTCGGAAACTGGTTTCCTTTTCTGAAAAAAATGCGTCAATCGTTGTTCAATCTAAAAAAAGAATGCGTCAATCGTTGTTCGATCGAAAAAAGATACGGATTGTGAGACCACATTACGATTACACGCATTAGTACTGCCAATCTGTTTACAACTCACTTGCGCCATGGAACGGTGGTTTCGGCAAATGCAGTCTTCAGCGGATTACAGCAAATGTCAAACGCTTTCTGCGAGCCAAACCCTGTAATCAACAAGCGAATAAGTTCCTATTGACCACAAATTCAGCGTCAACTGCGGTACTCACAAGTAATTTTCACAGAAGATGGATCCGCTTGTGGTTCTACGGTCGAGTGAGAGAGCTGTTCAGGACTCAGAAGATGAACAGTAGTCATCGTGCTTTCGTCTCATTGCATGTCCACAAGCGACCAGCCTATTTGCAAGCGACAACCTGTTGTAGCATCTCAGTAACTTTCGCAAGGTTTGCAAAAAAAAATCGTACCGGTTTTTGCAAATACCAGACAAAGAAGATACGGAACTTCGGAAGAAAAAAGAATATCACCGTGGGCAGATCTGTCACGCACTGCAAGATACTTGTGATGAAGTCTGTAGCTGACAGGCAATCTGTTCGGGAATCCCCAACTCAGTCAAAACTTATTGTACAGTGATCACCTTCTTGAAGCTGAGTCCCAAAACGCGAATCAAGGGAATGGGCGCGCGAATTACAAACACCCCTCGCTCTGTGTATGCGAGTCGATGGCGGGGACCGCGGCGAAAACGCCCTGCTGCGCAACCAGTTTCGGCTGGCCGTGGTGTCGTGTCGACGACGACGCTTTCTCGAGTACCGAAAGCTTCATCGCGGTCAGACGCGGCTTCTTAGCGCTCCTTTCTTCGTCCATGTTATGATCATTCTGATATCGCTCTTTTGCAGAAGTCGATTGCAGAAACAGCCGATCGCTACATCATCGGCAGCAGCCAATCGTTCGCCATGGACACCTGGCGAAGAGTTGCGGCGCTCTTCGTTGTAATCGCCGCAACGCTGCAGCTGAGCAGATCGGAATCTAAATTGCGATCCTATCAGAATCAGTATCAAGAAAACAATATTCGCGAGTTCGTCAAGAGCGAAGACAAAGGCCTGTACCCGGAAATTTACAATCTGGCTACGAAATCGATCATCAGCGCCAATGCGACGTGCGGCTCGGATGGACCGGAGTCGTACTGCAAGCTGGTAGAACACGTATTCATGCGGTGAGTTGACTGTATGTACGGCCAGGTCCCTGCCATAGTGTAGGCTAACTAGGCTAAAGCCTAGGGGCGCCGTGATTTTCAGATTTAGAGGTAAGAGTCCCCACTTATGTTGGGGGGGCCGGAGAGCGCCAGGAAGTAAGGGTTCCCCCTTCTTAGGGGAGCGCCGAAGACGACCCGACTTTTGAAGATAAGGTCCCATTACCTAGTCAGCCTAAAGGGGGCCGTCACCCCATGGCACGGGTCTGTGTACGACCTGCATTACTGTGTATTTGTTGTCAGGATGCCTCAGTGCGACATCTGCAACGTGAACAGTGTGGAGAAGAGCCATCCGATAGAGTTCGCGATCGACGGGACAAATCGATGGTGGCAGAGCCCGAGCTTGTCCAAGGGTCTGCAATACGAGTGGGTGACGATCACGCTGGACCTGCGGCAGGTGGGTGCATTGTTTCTGCGGTCGGTCACTCTGTCTGGGGACGCGCGATAGGATTGCGGCCGCGAGTCAAGGTTTGTCGTCGGCGGCGTTAAACGTGTTTGCCCAAGCGTGCCCGGGTCGCCGCCACCGCCCCGTAAAACGCCGCCTCCTCCCCGCGCCGTCTTCCCGTGCGACCGCCGTATGCATGCCGTCAAGTCGGCCTTCACAAGGGACTATCGCCGTACTCTCGTCGTTACTTTGCGCATTCATTCACGCCCCGGCTACAGTCCCCACATGTTCGGCTTATCTCTCTTCAACTCATATCAACGCCTCCATCTGGTTTGTGGCGGCGTGGGTCAAAGAAAAAAGTGACCGGTCCGTGAATCGCGCTTGGCACATACTGGCGCCAGTCGGTCGTCAGTGCGCTCAGAGATATGAGCCGCTTTTTGTTGTGACGGCTGCGTCAGACGGAGTGGTCAGCGGGTTGTGGTAGCGACGGGGCGCCGAAGCAAGGGGTCAGCTCTCGCGGTCGTTGGTCGCGCCGTTAACGGTAGTTTTGCCTTGTACTGCACACACATGTTTGTCCACTCAGAGCCGACTCCAAAGGACAAATACACAATGGCCACCGCACGGGCTCCGCACAATGAGGAATAATACAGGAAACTGCATAACATTAGGGTCTCTATCACTTACGGCTGCAAGAAATCCAAACGTCAAAAAGAGTTCATTTTGCGGTTTTTAGCTGCAATTCTGTAGAAGAGCTCACTCTCTCTTTGTATTTTTTTGCATGGGTGTCGGAAAGTCAGTTGTATCGAGTGCCTAATCTATTTTTGACCCCTCCAAAAGAGTACTGTACTCAGGCCCGTGCCATGGGGTTACGGCTGACTAGGTAAGAGGAGACCCTTATCTTCAAAAATCGAGGCGCCTTCGGCGCCCCCTAAGAAGGGGAGGCCCTTACTTCCTGGTGTCCCCTAACATAAGGGGGGGACTCTTACCTCTAAATCTGAAAATGGCCTTTAGCCTTTAGCCTTTAGCCGCAAGGCTTTAGCCTAGTTAGCCTACACTAGGACACGGGCCTGACTGTATTCCTCGAAAGAAGACGTCTGGCAACCCTACTCTCACTGTATTGCTCTGTTTTTGTGACGAAATGCTTATCAACAATATAACACCAGATCGAGCTGATCATCGCCAAATTTTTCAGCAATACCAAGTCGCTTATGTAATTGTGAAAAGCGCAATCGCTCCTCGACCGGGCACATGGGTTTTGGAGCGTTCTCTGGACGGAGTCAACTACAAACCATGGCAGTACTTTGTGACGGAAGATCTGGAATGCATGCGGTCGTTCGGAGTGCCTGCGACGAGCGGCGTTCCTCGATTCAAAACAGACGACGAGGTCATTTGCACGTCGTTCTTCTCGAAGCTCGAACCGCTGGAAAACGGCGAAGTGCACACGTCGCTTGTCAACGGTCGACCGGGCATCGAAGGTCCCAGTGTCGCTCTGCAAGTCTGTCCTGCAGCCATCTGCTTTCTATTCAACAACCGAATCCTTTTAAGAACTTCACCCGTGCTCGCTATGTACGTCTGCGGATGCAAAAGTTACGCACGTTGAATGCGGATTTGATGATCATCAGTCGAAGACACAACACGACGTCGCGTATTGACCAGTCGGTGACGCGCCGGTACTTTTACGCCCTGAAAGACATCAGCATTGGTGGGCAGTGCATCTGCTATGGTCACGCCGAGAGTTGTCCGTCCGATCCCGTCACTGGTGTAAGTTGTGTGTCATTTACTGTAAGGTCAGCAATATTCTGTCGATTTAAATTTCGGTTATCTCTGAACTTGCCATATTCAGTGGAACTAAATTTTGGTACCCAGCACAGGTAATCTAGTACGCGTCAGGATCAATATACATTGATATTGTAAAGTGGGAAATTATTCCGTGGGATTAATATCCCGTTATTTCGGTACTACCGAACTTAATTGTCACCGATCTAAGCCTTGGAGTACTGTAGAAAGCTTACTGTACATTTATCTTTACTTGTAGTCTACTCACTTAGTCTTTACTCACTTTACTTTGTAGTCTGTGTAATCTTTGTAGCTAAACACACTGATGCAATCAACAGTACAAACATGCGATATGTATGTGAACTCCATCCATTAGTACGTACTGAGCGCAAGAGTAAGCTTAGCTTAGTCGTTCGAAATTGCCCCCCCCCCGTAAATTCGGAATTCCGGAAAAATGATGAAGGTCCCCCCTTATC
>JAQGCX010000980.1:0-12832 GCA_034700205.1 Plectus parietinus | reverse complement strand
TTGCGACTATTCCACTAGCAAAGCGAAGAACGGTGAATGCAGGATGGTACTTTGAAGTATTTTTGCCAGCGGTCTTCGAACAGCTGCAGAATATGCGGCCAAAGACCGGACTCCGTGGGATTTTCCTGCACCATGACAAAGCGCCAGCGCACAAGGCGGCTCAAACGATGAACTTTTTGCACGAGCCTCGGGTGCAACTAGTCACTCATCCACCTTACAGCCCTGACCTGACCCCGTGCAACTTCATTTTATTTCCATGAGCTAAAAAGCAATTGCGGGGAAAGCGGTTCGAGAACGAAACCACGGCCATTTCTGCGCTAAACAACGTGTTAATGGAAATTTCGAAAACAGACTTTTGCTCCTGCTTCCACGATTGGCTCGATCAAATGCACAAGCGCATTGATGTTCACGGAGAGTACTTTGAAAAACTATTAATAAATGATTTGGCAAATCGTCCCCATTTCTGAGTTACTAAAAACTTTCAGAGTGCCCCTCGTATTTGGGAAATGTCGTATGGGCAGAACTACAGAGTGGCCCAACTTTTTCTAATACATTTGTTTTGGGCGCCAGATTTTGTGGGATGGTCGTATGGAAGCGTGCGATAGCTCATTCGAAAGCCAAGAGCGTGGAAATTTTTACCGTATCAAACTTAGTTTTTCTAATTTTGGTCTTAGGACGGAATTTTTAATTTTTGGCAAAATCGTAGTTTTCGAACTTTTTCAACTTTTTCAGTTTTGTGTTCCGTCGTCGTAATGTTGCTGTCTGACGAAGAAAGATTTTTTGTTGAAACTTTTCATGTTCTGCTGTTATTCCATAAAAGATGATTTCTGAGTGAATCGATGAGAAACAACTAGAATGAGCTTTGAATAAAAACTGGAAAAGTTCGAAAAATACGATTTTGCAAAAATTAAAAATTTCGTGCTAAGACTAAAATTTAAAAAAACCAAATTTGATACGGTAAAAATTGCCAGACTCTGGGCTTTCGAATGAGCTATTGCATGCTTCCATACAATCATCCCACAAAATCTGGCGTCCAAAACAAATGTACTAGAAAAATTTGGGCCACCCTGTATTTACATTGTCTGGTTATACCGAGCTGGTCTCTAGTCTTGTGACTAATCATTTTACAGAAATGTAATCAAGTAGACGAATCAGAGCCACGACCGCAGCACGAAGTCAATCAGTCAGGCTGAACTTTAGTTTTCTCGGTCGCGTGCTTCAGCAGCGCGTCATCCGGATCTCGTTTCCGCAACTAGAGTATACTTTTAAGGTAATGGAGGCTAATTTTCTGCAGTTTAACAGATGTTCTTTTACAAAGAGGAAGAAATAGAAGGATAAAATAAAGCGAGCGTGATGAGGAACAATCTTTCAAAGTTGAGTGTGAGAAAATGTCATGTCGATTAATTGCTCATCTCATCATCGCGCCAGCTGTCTCCCTTCGCAACCGATAGCTTCCGTTTTGTGAACGCATTTGCGCACTCTGATGACCGAAGGTTTCGCTTGAAACGGACGACGTCGGAGGTCTTCGGTTGAATGGATACGCTGAACCGAGCGCTAATGGCGACCTACTTACTGTTGTTATGTGTGAGTGAGCCGGCGGCAATGGGATAGGTCGCGTTGCGTGTCGTTCATTAGAGCCTCTGCGCAAAATGCCGATGAAGGGACGCCGATCACGCAGTGCCGATATCATCGGCTCATTCGTGCATCTTGACGGCGACTCGGACTCGGAGATGTTTCCGCTCGCGTTCGACGGGAGCGAGACTCGCGCCATCGACGGCCAGGCCATCCGGTCTCCTTCGGCGCTCCTTATCGACACGTCGTTCTCGCCGCTGGCTGTGATGCGGCCGTCGTCCACCCATGTCTCGGTGGTGGACGAAGGACTGAGCGATTCGCCACTGCTAGCCACTCGGCAACAATTCTGTTATTCGGTCAGCTGTAAACACGCCCTCATGCTCGCCTTGGGGCTCGTCTTACTCACTATTCCTTTGTCACTGCTGACGTCTGTCGTGCTCATGCGTGAACACTCATCCAAAACAAGACAGCAAATTATCTATACGGTAAACAATCAATTCATCCCTCGCATGTTTATTTGCTCGCTTTGTAGGAAGAAGAACAGTTGAGGAGTCCATTCTTCTGGGAGCTCGACAAATGGGTAATGAAGAGCAGATCTGAGTTGGACCAAGAAATTATGACCCTGGAAATTCGAAAGCAGCTAATGGAGGAACTGGCCAGAAACTCGCCTCAAATTGCTACCGATGAATGAGCCTATTAATTGATCGAGTTGTTGCACTAAATATTACCGAAACCTACTTCGATCCCTTGTTTGATATGTGAGTGTTCAATGTTCAAGAGACATTTGAAAGTTTGATTTGTGAGCAGATACAATGTGACAACTTGCACAAGAAATTGCATTGAAACGGCAGCAATTTATTCGTCATTGAAAAAATTGCTGTGGGATGCAACTGGCATCCACCTCCTATTGTCTTTGTTCGACAGAAACTAAATTCAGAGAAAAGATGGCCAATGGGCTAAAGTACGGCGGTCGTCATTGCTGAAACCGTACTATTTATGATGATATGCGTAGGTTGCAATATCTTTGGTCTCAAATGGAAATTAAAAGACCGTAATCAGGATAATGATGGTTTGTCTTTTTGACTGGGCGGGACAGCGACGCTCGCGTGCCTTATTGACCTCTCTGTAGAATCTGCTGTTGGGATCGGCTGGTTTTTTGGTTTTGCGTGCTTGGATTTAAACTAGCTGCAGAGTATTTTGTTTATCAAATCTGAGGAGATCCAATTGCAATTCAAACAGTGTTGACATTCTTGTGCACTTTTTAAAATTATTCAGTTTAGATCAGTGAGCACCAAAAAGACTTTGTTTTTTCAGGAACAAAACATAGCAGTCGTTTGTTTTGATGATAGCCCAAACGACATCAACCAGCGGCTCGTCTTTAACAAGTGTTGAAATGCAGGTAGTTTTCGAAATGTTATTGTTCTTATTCTAATCATGTATCGGTATTGTGTCAGGAAGTACACGACGAAAATGACGTTGATGAAGCTGGTGGTGGCGAGCATGCAGTTGAACGAGAAGCGGAGGATCTCGAGTGCAGTAACGAGCCGAACGCAACTTTGTCAACTCTTCAGTCTGCGTTTTCTTCTGAAACAGCCGCATCTTTGCAGGCAAGATTTGTTGCAATTATTACCGTAATTAGAAATGGTCAGTGGATGAAACACCAAAGAATATGAGTATTCGTGCAATCACGATTTGCTTCAAAATTAATTCATATACACTTCTAAAACAACTTCCCGAATTTTTTTGTTTATTACGTGCTTATGTCATTTGAGTTAAAGCAGCGACAACACACTGATGTTCATGATTTAGTTCTGCAAAATAATGGAGCAACTCTGCTACGACGCGTGTGATGAAACGGCCGATCTCCGTGCTCAAAATGAGCAGTTAAAAGCCCAATTAGACGAACAAGAGAAGAAATTTCAAGCTCAATTGGACGAACAAGAGAAGAAAAACCTTGGCTTGAGCGAACACAACAAAAAGTTGATCAAACAAAAGTGGGAACTGGAACAAGCTGAGAAAAAGTCGAAGCTCATTGAGACGGTGGTGCGCGTTGATCGTCCGTCAATGCATCAGCAATCTTCTTCGGAACATGGAAGAAATGAGATGGGTGTGAAGCGAACGGCGGATGATCCGGCGCCGCCACATGTGCAAGCAAAACGTTCGATGGCGAGCGCGAGACCAGATGAGGTGGCTGCTGTTCGCAGAAGAGCGTTCAGCACTGCACTCGGTTCAGAAAACGACGACAAGAACCAGAAAATATTTGCCATCCTCACAAAAGACATGAACGCATTGAAAACGCAGCAGAACGAGATGCACTCCGTTCTGCAACAACTGGTAGAACGTCTGATGCTGGTGACGCCGTTGGGACCGAACGCATCCCACGAACAGATGACGGCGTTTCGCTCTGCACATGGTCTTTCACAGCAATTTTTCAACGCACTAAAGCAAATTCCGGACATTCGCGGCTCGACTGAACCGGCGTCGACCATCCAATGCCTTGGAGATGCAATTGTGACGGAATTGTACGGTCTTCATGCGCAGCTAAGTGACGCTAATGAACGCATGAGAGTAAGTGGTCTGCGTGAATCTCGTATGCAATTATGTCCCTTCAGTACACTGCAAACGAGAACCCCGAGAACAACGAAAGGGTCGATGCGGCTTTAAAACGGAAAGAGGCTCAGGTCGTTCAGTTGGAGGACAAGTACGCCGATTCGGAGAAGGAAAATTCGAAACTTCGGGTTAGTCTATTATTACTATTTCTTCCAACCGCCATTGCATACGTTTCGAATTGCTCGCCTCGCTTAGTTTTTGCCGTTTTTCTGTTATGAAAATTGTATTGCAGACAGAATACAAAAAGCTGCAAAAGCAATACGAAGAATTACTTGAAATGAGTGCGGTGCTTCCGGGATCGCCGACTGAAGCCGACTCGTCCACCGATAATCGACAGCAGTCGGCGCCCTGCAAAAAGTGCGCAGAAAAGGACGAAGAACTGAACCGCCTCCAAGAGCACATGAGTGTTGAGGTACGGTATGGTATGGGTATTATTGTTGACTGATAATTGTATTTAAGATTGAGCGAGAAACTGCCGAACTGAGATCGCTTGCGCAGAATTCGCAAGAGCGCGCCGATGCCGTCGAAAAGGATATGGGCGAGCAGACCGTGGAAATGGAAGCATTGCGCAGTAGAAAAAGTCGCGCGGAAGAAAACGCGAAGAAGCTGCGAGCGAAACTGCGCCTGATTGAAGAGAAAGGCTGGAACGAACTAATTGCACAGCCCAGCCACGCCGCAGCTCTACTCAAGGTGAACGCGCTCGAAGAACAGCTCGCTCAAATTCGTCAGGAAATCGCTGAGCTGGTAAATTGGTGACTTTTAGATGTAGTTTTGTTCATTTTTGCCTTGCAGAGAGTGGACAATCGATTGAAAGAAGAAAGCGCGTGACCTATAGTGACTGGCTATTGATGGCCCTTTAAATATTTTATTTTGTTCGGAACATTTGATTCGTCCTTGTGATTCCTTTGTTTTACGAGTTCTCAATGTACAATCATTCCGTGCTATTTCCGTGTTTTTTGTGCCAAACAGAAATAAAAGAGATGTTATTGTGAGTGGCAGAGTAAGTGTATTGAATCTGATTCGTGTGGTTAAATTCCGGAGAGCGATCGAGCTCATACCAAACAGTACATTGGTTGTCAGCGACTGATTGAACATGGACAGAATGGATGTGGTCATCGATCTCTGCGGTTTGTCGGCCGACCAGCTGCTCGAGTTCTACGTGCAACTGCGGCAGGTCGATGACAACATGAAGGTGCTCGCCACCGCAGATCGATCTCATCTGCCTGCCGGAAAGCTTCTCACGATCGACAATTTAAACAAGGTAAGGACATCGCTAATTTGCGTTTTTTTAGTGATATTTGTTGTGCTAAGAAATGCATTTGTAATAATTGTAGGCTCTTCCGTTGATGGAGTTGTCTGATCCCGCAGCTGAGGCGGTGCAAAAATTCTGTGACACTCAACAAGACCACGAGTATGTGGCTCGCATCATGTCTGCCCGAAGCTCGCCGATATCGTCGCGGGACGTTCTCATTGCAATATTGGACCGCGTCTTCATAGGTACGTGTCCTCTAAAACTTCAACCGATTTTCAGTTTGACTAACTGATGGACTGTGAGAGAGAATATTTTGCGTATTCAATTCATAAGCATATGCGAGACATGAAAGTTGTGAGAGAATATGAAGAGTTCGTCAACTCCGTCCCAGCACGCATGAAATAAGTTACAGACGGAGCGGCTACCTCTGGCGACATGTACCTGAGCCTCGTGCCGCTACTGAAGAAGTTTGCGCTGTGTAAGGCGAACGTCGATGAACTGAGAGCGCTGCTGACCAATGACACCGACTCTTCGATTCGGGTGATTGCGGAAGAAACGATGTTGGATCCGACTTGTCTGATGCTGCTAACGGCCGTTCTGTTCGCGGAAGTGAACGACAGTGCATTGTTCGCGGAGCTGGATCGTTGCTGGGACCAGCTGGATGCGATGGACATTCAGTTGGAGACGCGGATGACCAGCGGCGAGGTGGACGCGCTGTTCGACGAAGAAGTGCGTCTGCTCGAGAAAGCCGGCGGGTATCGCAATGGCGAGGAGCACATGCTCGGGTCACTTTTTATCCCTTCGCCATGTCATCACGCGCATTCCGTTTTAGAGATGCCGGTTTCCGCGCTCTCGCAGCCACCGTCATGGGCGATTTAGAAGACACCAAACGAATGCAGGACGAATATCCTAAGTGTGTGCAACACATCCAGGACTTGCTGGTAAGTCATTGTCTGTTCATTCGAATAATTCTTGCGTGCAGGAAATAATGCACCTTGTTCGTTGTATCGTGGGATCGTCAAATTTTCCAAGGGACCAAATATTTTCGTTTGTACTTGATATTTTTGCATCTGTGCGATCAATCAATTATCGTGGCGCTGCGGCTTCCAAATATAATTTGTGTTTTGGTAACGATTCGGTGATTAGCGAGACCAATTTCCAATACAAATAGCATCGCAGCCGAAACGATTAGAAAGATTTCTATTGCAGTCCAATGTTCCTGTCGTGTTGATCGATGACGACGGCGTGGCCAACCTATTGCCGCCGAAACTGAAAAAGCGCGCCGACAAACTACTACCAAAGTTGCTTAGCGAGAAGAGTGCCGGAGCCGCTGAAGACGCCGATGAAATAGAAATCGTCGACGTTCACAAGACGAGCATCAATCTACGGCAGCAGTGGGCGCCGACGCAGCCATTGCCGCCCCTCGTCCCCAACGAGATTTGCTTCGTACGGCCCAACTCGAACCCGAAAACGCCATTCCGCAAAGCCGTCTTCAAATCTGAGGTGCGCTTTCTTTTTCTATTTGCATCACTTATGAATGTTCCAGTCGAACGATGCGTGCACCGTCGTCTTCTCTGACACCGGTACCACGGTCGCCGTACCGAAAGCGGACGTCAGCTACCAACAAAGTTGCCAGTATCTGCTCGAGGTTGGAATGCGCGTTCTCGCACAGTTCCGTCCGAGCACTGCTCACGACATGCCCGGCGGCTGGTACTCTGGTTGCATCGGCGTCCAAGCCGGACCCAGCAACAACCATCAATATTTGGTGCGCCATCGTTTCTTCATTGCTCGAAATAAACAAAGTCAGTTTGCGGCTGTTTTAGATTTTCTTCGACGCCCTTTGTTCGCAATACGTCGGCGTGGACAGTGTGAAGTTGATGCGCGTGCAGCCGATGGTCGGCGGTCGTCTGGAAGGACGCGATGGTTGGCGTCTGGCTCCGGTGGGCATTCGCGATTTCCTGCAGCGCTACCTGACCAAGTACCCCGACTGGCCGCTGGTGCGCGTGCGCAGGAAGAAGGGTCGTGTCGAACGCATAGGGGTCTGTCCATTCATCGTCCAAACCAATGTGCTGAACACCACGCCGTTTAGGTTGAAAGAGACGGTCAGTACTACTCCGCGCTGGTGCTCGACGTCGACCGGCAGATGGCGTTGCTCCGTTTTCCCACCGCCAACGCGAACGTTCAGTGCGTGACCGTTCAGTGCGCCCAGCACAACCACATCGACGAATGGATCTATCGGGGTTCGACGCGCTTCCGTGCGCTCAACGACCAGTTGGGCAAGAGTCTGAGTGGCGGCCAAAACGACGTCTTCTGCGCCACTGCCGCCGCCGACGACGGCGCTCGACGACGCATCGCTCGTCGTCCGATGCACCGACGCCAGTTCGAACTCGCCGGAGCGGCCGAGCGCATCTACGCAAACCGAATCGTCGAGAGTGACGAGCAACAACGAGCTCCGACGCAGACGCCCGCGCCACGAGCGCAGACCGCGCGCAAGTCCACGTTGCGTGGCGACACCGAAGCCAACGGAGACGCGCAATTGTCGGCGTCGGCGAAGAGAGCGACGACGCTGGCCATTCAGAAGCAGAGCATGCTGCGGTTCGTCACCGAAACATTGCCGTCTCTGCAGATCGTTCGCAGTCGGCGGAACGCGCACGCCCGCTGCTCGCTCAAGTGCGTCGTCGACTCGGACGGCGACCCGTACGACGCCAAGTTCAAGGGACAGAGTCCGTATATGGTGCCGTTGCTGGTCAACTGGGAGCGACAGATCGCCACTTACTCCAAGTCGGCTCACAAGCGATTGCACAAGAAGATCGTCTACTACATCGCTCCGTGCGGACGACGACTGCGCAACCTGCCCGAAGTGACCCAGTACCTAAAGCTGACGAACAGCAAGCTGACCATAGATTTGTTCACTTTCGACACCCACATTCGTCCGGACGTGCGCGCAGAAGCGCTCGTATCGCCGCTGCTCGACGACTACAGCGCCGGATTCGAAGACGTCGCCATATCCGTCGTGAACAGCGTCGACTCGGAGTCGGTCGGACGCATCGAATATGAACCGCGCCGCTTCCCCGCTGACGGCGTCGATCTGCACATCGGCAATGGTTATTGCTCGGGTTGTTCGTGCACCGGTCGGTTACTTCCCGGCGGTCTCCGTTTGCCATTTGTGGTGTTGCAGATGATTGCTCGAACGAGGAACTCTGCGAGTGTCGCAAGCTGACTCGAGATATGATCGTGCGTCTTCATCCCAGTTTGCGCCCGGTCAACAGAGGCTACAACCACCGTCGACTCGACCCGGCCTCCAACATTTTCTCCGGCATCTTCGAGTGCAACGACTCGTGCGGCTGCTCGAAGAAACGCTGTTTCAACCGTGTCGTTCAACAGCCGCTGCGCATTCCGATTCAGGTAGATGATGATCATGTTGCCGCGATCACCGCTTTCACGCTTCCCGTTTCAGCTGTTCAAAACGGCCGAGAAGGGCTGGGGCATTCGCTCGCTCATCGATTTACCGGCCGGGACGTTCGTTTGCATCTATGCCGGCATGATACTAACAGATCTCATGGCCGACCAAATGGGGCGCGAGGCGGGCGACGAGTACTTTGCCGATCTCGACTTGATTCAGTCGGTCGTCAGCGAGAAGGAGCGCCAGGGCATCGATCTCATCGACGATGCCGGAATCGGCAGTGACGACGCCGACGACGCCGACTCGGAACACAGGTGCATTTGGCAGTCATAGATCGAGCCGCGCTCATTCGAGAAAGAGAGGTGCAACGATTCGATATCTTTCAGCGCCGGCTCCAATACGCCGAGTCTTGATTCCGACTACGACAGCGAAGAAGAGTCGGACGATGATGAGCAAGACGAAGACGACGAAAACCGACGCCGTCGGAGCAATCAGCCCGCCGCTGCCGCTCGGGCGATGGAACAGAAGCAGCCCGCTTGTTCGTCCAACTCTACGTTTTCGGATGAGCCGCAGCTTCAGCGCACGTCACCCAATGAGACCGCCGCCGCTTCACTGCTGTCTGCCGGTAAACTATTCATTTTTTGGTCTCTGTCATTCGTTTCTTTCAGCCGAAACTTCGGGGTTCGACATGACCAAGTACTTTGGCGACGAAGACCTGTTCATCATAGACGCGAAGACCAAAGGGAACATCGGACGGTTCATGAATCACAGTTGCAACCCGAACATGATCGTGCAGCACGTGCTGGTGGACACGCACGACTTGCGCCTGCCCTGGGTCGCCTTCTTCACCAAGACGCGCGTAATGGCCGGCGAGGAGTTGTGTTGGGATTACAACTACGAAGTCGGCATGGTCCCGGGACGACGCATCGACTGCAAATGTCTCTCCAGCAACTGTCGTGGCCGCTTACTCTGATACGCTCATTCCTCTTCTTTCCATCGTTTCATTCATGCTTCTTCTTGCTATGCCTATCATAAAACCAAGCGAATCACCATTACTTTACTGAAACATGCTTTTCCGGCACTTGGCATATAATATATGCCGGTTCAATCATCCAAAGCGGCTTCAAAAAGATGTATTCTTCGCTTTTCTAAACCTAAATTCTTACCGAGTAGCTACTTCACCGAGCATGTCACGTCGCGTTCACAATGGGTCGAGTATCATGCTCTCACGCAGATGATACGATGTAGCAGTTGCAGAACGAAACCTAGTTCACTCTAAGCGACGAAGACTCACCCTATCATGATGAAGCAAATCTTTTGTTGAATGTACACTCTTTTTGCTTCGAAACTGTTGGTCTCACTGGCTTACTGTAGAATAGTTGAACCGTTGCACTGTGAATTGAAAACGCGTCCTTATGTGGCCCCATTGTGTGAGGAACAGTACAAGGTCGGTTTATATTGCATAAAGCACACAATTGCGGCAAAATAACCAGTTTAGGAGTGAAAATGAGTGCGACCTGCGATCATGGGCAAAGTGCGAAAGAGAGACAGGAAGCTGCGGCAGTTGGAGCGGGACTGGGCAGTAGGTCTACGTTCATGACCGTGGGCGGGCCGAGCAGTGGGACGACGTTATCCATGTCGAGTAGAGTTTTCCACGTTCTTGCACATTTTCTTGCGTTTCTCGACCGTTCGACTCAAGTGCGAAGATGCGAAATGAATCCGAGAGTATGAGATACATTTGCACTGTTTGTGCTAGAATAAAATAAGCGGAAAAATCTGTGATTATGTGCGTGCATGCCGCGGAACGCGAATCGACTGCAAATGTCTCAGGAACTGTCGGCGCCATCTACTTTGATCACTTTTTGTTATATGAAAAACCGTAAGAGAATGAATATCTAATGAAAGATCACAACGAAGTCACAACGAGAGTTGACAAAACGCTCATCAGATATCAGTTATGTTTGCTACAGTAATAGAGATAGCGTCTGATGTCAGATCCTGCGCCCATTTGGGAATCTCGCCTAGGTTGAAAAGCCACCACGCCCACGTGTGAGTGAAGAGAACTGTGAGCGGAATGCAAATAAGGTTCATGACGAACCCGGTTATGACCTAAATTATTTTGCTGTATGGCGCCAAGAAAACTGAGCTAACCATGTCCACGACGCGCAGTATTTTGAAACTGAAGACGATGGCGTTGGGTGGCGTGGCTACGGGCAGCATGAACGCGAAAGAGCAGCCCAGCGTGATCGGCAGCACAAAGTACAACGGATTGACGTGCACCTGGTCCGCCTGCATCGAACAAGCACAGGAGTTACTCTTCGCCGATCGACGCCTACCACGCCGCAAATGATGGGAATGAAAATGGACGCCGTAGCGACGTTGCTGCTGAATTCCGTGAGGAAGACGACCAGCGTGAGGCTGATCGTGACGAATGCCCAGTGGGGGAGAACCGTCATTGTGGTCATCTTTTCACCGAGCAATATGGACAGACCGCTCGATTGCACGCCTGCCGCCATCGCGTAGCCGCCACCCAGCAAGAACATGGTGCTCCACGAAAAGTTGGTCTGCATCATCTTCCAGGTCATCAGCGCCGATGAACGCTTGTCCGCACCCGAGCGCCAGGGGTTCTTGCTGGGCAATACGAACAACAGGCACGCGATGAACATGGCCGAAGTGCCGTCCGTCATGAAGCTACAGAAAATATAAAACTGTACTCCCGTAACTCGAGTTGAAAAATAGTATTTTACCCGTTTTCGAACAACATACTCCATCCGGGGATGACTTCGGGATCGCGAAACAGCCACAACATGACCAAAATGAAAAACAGCACTGATACGGACACTTCATCAAATCTAAGTTTGATGTTTCAATTGAATGAACATTAGAGGTGATCATGGTCTTACCGCAATGGTCCGAGCCGTTCGTACTTTTCGCGCAACATCGTTTTCACCCGCCCATCTTCCGTTAGACTTTTACTGCAATGCGCATTACTCCAATCTATCGCAATCAAAGTGCAAAAATTCTACCGAAATCCAATGAAATAAGCTTGAAGCCAAAGCCAGCTTGCGAACAGGTAGATAATCATGGGCGGTACGGCGAATATCATCCAAGAGGCGAAGCTGATCTGCTGCTCGGTCTTATACAGTCTAAAATCGTCGGTTTCGGCTTTTTATGGAAGTTGATTGACCTGGTGAGTTGACCGGAGAGAACGATGTTGGAGCCGGTGCCGATGAGCGTGCCTGTGCCGCCGATATTTGCCGAATAGCAAATGCACAGCATGAGCCCCTTGTAGATCATCAGTTCTCGCTTGGGGATCTTGCTCGTGTCAAAATTGTGCTGCTCGAAGTGCTCTCCCTCCTCCTCCTCCTCCTCCTCTTCCCCCTCCTCCTGCTCATTGTGTTCGTCATCATTTGCTTCTTCCATGAGTACCATTGACGTATGCGACGTTTTCTCCTTGAAAGTGCCGAACTGGTGCAGCTCGACAATGACGGCCATGGCGATTGGCACCATCATGGCTGTGGTGGCTGTGTTGCTCATCCACATGGATAGAAAAGCTGTCGCCAATTGAAAGCCGAGCATTAGCCTTAACAATGTGTTGACCAATCGCCGTTTCGAACTATACAAACTTACCATCGTGGGTTTGCGCCAAAAGATAGGAGAATTCGAAGAGCAATGCGCTCGTGAAGGTTGCTCTTTTCAATGGCGCAAGCCATGATTAGACTGCCCACAAACACAAAGTTGCTGTCTGTCAAATAGTTGGTGGCGACGTCGCTGCCAGGCAAAATACCAAAAGCCGGGAACAGAAACAGTGGAAGCAACGCGAAAAAGGTTTATTATTTCCATCCCGAATACTTCATCAGTGCTTCCTCAGACTAAGAATTGATTATTGCTCGCCGATCGCATAAACAATAAAAGTTTCTATTTTGACAATGACTCGATAAACACATGGTGGATGTCGATAAAGTACTGCACCGACTTCGCACGCTCGCCGCACG
>JAQGCX010000979.1:0-12851 GCA_034700205.1 Plectus parietinus | reverse complement strand
GGCGTCCAGACCGGGCGTGCAGCATATAAATCAATACGTTATATTTTATGTTGCCTGATCAGGCCCGCACATATTTTTTGCGTAAGATACCGTAGTTAGTTTTTTACCCGATCTGGTCGCCGAGTTTCCGACTGTACTCCTCATTTCTACGAGTTTTCATTTTTAAAGATTTTTAGAACGCACCGTATATCGAGAATGTTTAAATGATTATTTCCTGCTCCTTATCATGATAATAAATAATATTCAGTAATATTTACGCAGCGAAAATTGCTTTGTCCCATGAACATCAATCTTTCTGTTTGAACAACATTCAATTTCGCTTAACTCTCGAAGAAATTGCGAGTAAACAAGCAATTTATTTCTCTTCCTTAATTTCTGCAATGTTCCAGTTGGAAATTGATCTGACCAACATGGACGCCGACTCTCCGGTGCTGTGGTTGCGCGTGGACCCAGATCTGCTGCTGGTTCGCAAGATTGATCTGCACCAGCCGGTGCATCAATGGGAGTACCAGCTCAAGTACGAGAAGGACGTATTGGCTCAGTTGCAATCGCTCGAGACACTTCCGCGGTTTCCCAGTCCCCAAACGCGGCATACGCTGCTCGATGTCATCGACAACGACGGCATATTTTTCAGGTTCTTTCCTGCTCACAGCAACGCTGTCCAGTCCGGTTTTTTCTACCGGTTGATGTTGTTTTAGAGTTCGGTGCCAGGCGGCGTTCAGTTTGACGGAAATCGCCAACAAGATGGCAGAGACGTGGATGGGTCCGCCGGCGATGATCAACATGTTTAAGAAGCTCTATGGCAGCAAGTCTTGTTCGCACATTCCCAAGCCGAACAACTTCGCAATCACTTCTTCCAACTTGCAGCTCTATTTTCTCATGCAGGTAGTTGTTCACTCGTGCAACCATGCGCATCCTTTTGCATTGCGATGGATTTCTTGTCAATGGATTTGCGGTCTCAGGCGATTCCACAAGCAATGGCTCGTCTGAGGAACGCAAACGGATCATGTTTGGTTGACGTGCACAAGTTCTTGTTGGGTCTGATCAAGTACAACGACAACTCGCAGAATCGGTAGGGACGGAACTCTTTTTGAGCTGGACCATACCTGCGCCGCAAGGTCCGCCATAACATATTTGACATAGATCACGGGAATTCAAACCAATACAAAATTTGAATTTTCCCGCAAAAATTGAATGTCGCGCCCAAAATTTGAATTTTCCCGCAAAAAATTGAATTTTGCGCCAAAAATTTGCATTTAAAGAGTACGGTATTGCTACAAAAGTCTACACAGGATACGTCGGTACGTCATGGGGGTCCAACCAGAGGTGGCATGGGAATGGTTTGGGGAGAGGATATCGATTGATTTTACACGCTCCTGGGTCTATTACACACTATGCCTTTGTGTAATAGGCCCCAGGAGCGTGTAAAATCAATCGATATCCTCCCCCCAAACCATTCCCGTGCCCACCTCTGGGTCCAACCTTGCTCAGGTATGAGCTGGACTGTAAGATCTGGACATTACAGTTACTCGGACGACCATTATCGGGCTGCCCTGTACACTGCTCTTGGAACGACAGTGACACAACCGCAACAGTTGGGCGAGACGGCGGCGCCCGATACGCTCTCTCCGGAGATGATCGCCACAATCGACGAATTGACGCTCGCGCTCAATATGGACACGTTGCGGCCAAGCTTCGGCCGTGTCGTCGGTATCAGTGCTCTGAAAGGCATCTATCAAATGCAGCGCAAAGGACATCTGCCACTTGATCCTGATGTGCTCTGGAAGTTCACGCAGCCTGGATTGTACAGCAAGGTACTATCGGCGCGTGGAAAACCAGTCGGGGTTGCAAAATATCGTATATTTCTGTCTTATCACGGCTAACGCGGAAATTACGGTTTTTAGCGCGAGGACAAAAAATATTGCCAAGTGCCCAACAAAATTTTGGCAGGACGCCAACTCATGAACTCTCATTCGCGCTCGTTTGTTCCGTAGCGATTAGCGAAAAATTGAAATGGTTTGCGGGACATCTCTATAGTCAAAACTTCGCCATCAGTAAAGAAGAAAATTGGTGTTTGGTCTTGAAAGGAAAATAAGGACAAATGAAATTATTTTGTCTGTCTCAGTTTGTCTCAGGTGTTCATCATTGATGCAAACTAGAGCTCGCTGAGTATCGCTGAGGTGCAAACAAAAACTCACTGAATCCCGCAACGATATTGTGGGTTTATGATTTTCTTTGCCTGACAGGTTAGGGTGTTCACCTTCCCTTTTCTCTTTACCTAGTACAAAATGTTGACAATACACCGTACACTGGAAAACAGTTCTATTTGCATTATTGCTGAGAGTGTCAGGTCAACTGTGATCCAATTTTCAGATGAGAACGGCGACTTTAGATCTTCTGGTGGATCTCGTGCAATGTTACCGTCATACGGTTGTGATAGGAGTGCTGGATCGACTGCTTACCATCGTGCAGTCCGACCCCGATCCGGGCGTTCGCTATCACCTCGCGAAACAACTCAGTCTGCGTCCCCCGTTCTCAGGACGCAGCAGCACTGACGTCGGTACCGCCAACCCCGTCAACACTCGCGAGTTGGTCACCCGATTGTGGAAGCTGATCACCAGCTCTCGAACAGTACGTTATTGTTTTCCTTTACCGTATTTCAGAAATTATAGCATAATTTCTTGCTTCTGCTTTATACTCATAATTTCTTCGACGGTTAACTGCTTTTAAAGGACGCACTGTACAGCAAGAATTTTGGCTGCCAACATTGTTGTGAGACAAAAACAGAAAATAGTTATTTATCATCATATAAATGATACTCAATCGAAAAATTGAGATGTCTCATGAACATCATTTGTTTATGTTCAAACGACATTCAGTTTCCGGTTGAACGTTGAAGAAATTCCGAGTATACCTGGCTTGCATTACAAACTGTTGTGTTAGCTTCCCGACCAATCAGAAATGAGCACTGATTTGGTTTGACGGTAGGAAGCGGGCGTTTAATACTTCGCATAAACAAGAGATTCATATCCCCTCCATGACCATGTCTGAATTCAGCGGAATGCCTTCCTTTTATTTCGCTACAACGATGAGACTTTTTCTACATTGTCATTCATTTCGAGATTGTGTGTCAGATTGCTCAACTATCGGCTCAAACTAACATAAACACCGGTTTGGGCTTTGGGAGTTCAATATTGAACAGGTGGAAGGGTTGGGGAGGATTATTAATACCGTCATCTTGTGAACTTCTAAAAATGGAGCAGTAATATCTGACCACTAATTAAAAGAGCAATCATTGATCTCTTGGACTGAAAACTGATCTGAGCGGAACAAATGAAAAATTTACGCAAATTTGTGGAATTCAGTTAGCTAATTCTGAACATTGAGATGAAAGAAACTCCGTTTCTGTCTGCATTGTGGTTATCGTAAAACGAGCCTCGGAAGGCTGCTGTCACGATAGCGAAATAGCAGAGACCTAAACAAATCAAAGCCCGTGTCCCGTGACTCCTGGACACATTCAATTGCGTTCGCATCGGTCTTTTTTGCAGCCAGCTAACCGAAGACGAGCTGATTCGAGCCATCCGAATCGTTCGTTACCAGTCGGTGCTAGAGGAGCTGCGGCGAGCGGCGAGCAGCGCCTCACGAGCCCATTCGTTGGCGATCGTCCAATTGCTGGCGATCGCAGCACTGCAACTGATCGTTGGCGTGGACGCGTAATTTTCGACGAGGAGAAGGAAGACCGGGTCGTCGTAAATGACGGAGATTACTGGGCCATCCGGCCGCGAATGAACGTCGGAGCGGCGGACGTCGCGACCAGCGCCTACAAATTCGGTTTCAATCGAAAAGCGCCCTAATCAGTTTGTTTGTGGACGCTTCCGGGAGACTCGCCGGTCGGTCGCTCTCGACCGATTGGCCGAAAGCGTCGGGACAAGGCCATAGTGTCCGGTGGCGACTGCCAAACGTTGACGATGCCTCCCGCGCGTGTTCTGCGCTGCCATCGCTGCGTGAACAAGTACCACGTCAGACCGTTGCTGCTTCTACTCGTCACCGTCGTCTATGTCGGCATGGGCGGCGCCGGCTTCCTCTTCTTCGAACAGTCCCACCACATGCGTGTCTCCGATGGCTGGCACCAGCAGATGCGCGAAGACCGTCGCGAATTCGCAAGATACATCGCTCGTCGTATCTTCAACGACACCACCACTCTCTTGATCGTCATCGACCAGGACCAGACCGCCAAGGTCCATGAAAGGCTGTACGACTCGCTGAAGCGCTACGAACGCAAGAAGCTCAAGCTCGTCTCGCCGTATACACACGACTGGTCGTTGCGGAACTCCGTCGGCTACTCGCTGGGCTTACTGACGACGGTGGGACAGGCGGGACGGACGCCCGCGACCCTGGGCGGTCAAGTGTTCGCGTTGTGCTACGCGCTGCTCGGTATCCCCTTCTTCCTCGGCACCATCGTCTCTCTCGCCTTCGTCGTCGTCCTGCCGCTCTTCGCCAACGCCGCGCCGGTGCTCGCCTCCCGCTCGGCGCTGCACAAGTTCCTCAAGGTGGCGCTGGTCACTGCCGTCTTCTTCAGCTGGTTCTTCGTCATCAGCGCCGTGGTGTACTTTTTCTCGGCGCCGTTCAACGGGCGTGCCTGGCACGCGGCGTTCACGGTGGGCATGTCACTGCTGACAATACAGATCACCGACTGGGAGCTGCTAGAGCCGTGGGCGCTGTCCCTTTTGCACGTCAGCGTGGCTCTCTCCCTGCTGCTCTTCGCACTGATCGTTCTGCTCCTAGCAAGTTGGGGTCGACCGGCCACCCTAACCCCATGTCGACCGGATACAGTACACGACGCGTGCACCTCCTCTCAAGACCCGAAGAAGTTCAGCGTAACCGTGGACAAGAACGGATCGTCGAAACTGCTCGCGTCCCCGGAAGTGGTTCTAGTCCATGAATGAGTTGAAGGAATTAATCGACTTGTGCGTCTTGATTGCGACATTGTTACTCAACCTCACTTACATTCAACCATCAACCAATACTTCAGTACACAACAAACGAAACGTTCCTCAGCACGGATCGATACAACGGACAATTCGCTGAGCACACCACCAACGAACCGACTCTGACATAACGAAATCAACCATGATGATACAAAAATAAAATACGTATTTATAAATAAAGAGAATGTCGATCACGTGTATGTAGTTTTAAATGATAATTAAAAAATCATCATTATGGTAGAGAGAGAGAGAAAGTACTTACAATGCGTCGCAGTTCTGCGCACAAAGAAGCTATCGAGCTACCAAACAGAGAATAAATTGGTAGAGGAATCGTCAAAGTATTCGAAAACGCGACGCCATCCTGACAAATAAAACAACGTCCGCTGGTGTTTGCCAGTTTCTCATCCTGATATCTCCGAAATACAATAGTCAATGTTGATTTCAAACAACAGCGAACGAACATACGAAAACGCGACCCTTCGATCGGTCGGCTCAAAGTGACAGTGAATGTTTGTTACATCGACGGAAATTCGGTCCAGAATGGTTCCACACGTACACACATTCCTCACCGACTTCCGAAAACGAGCATCATCTAGCGCCCCATATTGGTGCAGGCAGACACAACAGAGAACTTACGTCAAATGAATCAGCGCGTTCAATTGAGAAAGGTGAGAATAAATAGCGACAATCAAGCAGTCCTCGGCACGAATAAAGTACGCCCACAAGTCGACCAATTAACAACCGCCATCGCGCAGCACTCAATCGCCCACTGCACCGCCGTCCATTCCAAATCGGAGCGGCGGCACTCGCGGCAGTGTTTTCTAGTCGTCGTCGCCGTCCGCGTCTCCTTCCGCCGATTTCTGCAACTACTTTCATTAGCGTTTGCTTCGAAATGGATAAGCCAATAATCATAAGTATAACATCGATTTCAATGTTTCAGCAGCAACAAAAAACGTCTCATTTCTTCCTATAGGATTGTATTGACAATCGCTGTTCATTTGATTTTGATGCGTTGCCTTATGTCTCGTTTATAATGTAACTCGCAAGACTCGGCGGGTCAAAGCGCTGAAATGAGCGAAACCCTGATTGTAAATGATATATTGCCATACCCTTACACTCACGGTTTCGCGCATATCAGCGCTTTCACCCGTCGAGGCTTGCGGGTGGTACTGTAAACGAGACATAAACGTATAAGTTCCCGATTCACGGTCCATCCATATTACGTATAATAAGCAAGCAATTGTAATCTGGGTCAGAAAAATGAAGGGATTGATTTTGTAAATCAAGATGATAAAAGTGAAGGAACAGAATGACATAATTTAATAGAGATGAGAATGAAACAGAGGATAATATGATAAACGGTGACTGACTTCGTCCGAATCGGCGCGTTGGCGTTTGGGCACCGGTGATCCTTCTCCGTTTTTGTCGACATCGCCGGCGCCTTCTGCGTTCGGCGACTGTGATCCGCTGCCCGCCGACGGACTGCGGCTGCGTTTGCGGCTCTGTAAACGCTCACTTACTATTACGTCATAAAAACGCCGCGCGTACAAATACAGAATAAACAGTTTACACAGTAATCTCTTTTCAAGCACAGATACTCTTCCCTATCGTTTTGCGGATCAGTCGTGTTTACTGTTTATAGAAGCAGTAGTTGATTGTGCAGAGATAAAGACACCCGATGTCATAAAGATACATGCACATATTTCACTAATTATACAATAATGTTTTGGTCTTGTTTAACACAAAAAGATGTCTCAAATCAATATCCCATGCTCCAACGTTATACATTCTTGACGACGCAATAGTCAGAATGTGCTCCCCTATTCCGCGAGCGTTACACGAGTAAGTTAACAGCTCCAAGACGAACGATTCGCGAGCAACATTTATCAGCAAAAACTTTACTTACGGCCGCTTCTGCTTCGGCGCCCTCCTTGGTGTCCTTCTCGTCGCCGCTGGCGGCTTCGTCGGCCTCCTTGTCCTTGTCGGCCTTCTTGCCGTTCTTCTTGTCAGGTTTGTCCTCACGTTCGCGCGATCGCGAACGACTCCCCGAACCGCTTCGCGAACGCGATCGAGACGCGCTTAAACAAGAGCGCGAGAGTAGAACACGTTGATGAGGCCAAAGAACGCATATTAATATGCGCGATTGTGCAAATGTCGCCAGACAGTAGGCACTCATCCAATAATAAAGCCATATTGAGCGCTTTTCTCAGAGCCGATGAATAAATACGAACCTGTGTTCCTTCTTACGGTCCTTGGAACGAGAGCGCGACCGTCTCTTGGTCGCCTTCTCTTCGGTGAGCTTAATCTTGCGTCCTTGCAACTCTTTTCCGTCCATTTTGTCCATCGCCTTTTTCATATCCTCGCGCGTGGCGAATTCGACCAGACTGCAACGGCGCCGTAGAACAGAGGGAATTAAACGGTGTGTAATCTGGCAGGGGCAGGGGAAGGGGCAGAGGCAGGCACACGCGCAAGGGAACGGCGCCTGGGTAACAAGACTAGGACGCGGGGAGACGGCGGGAGCGCGTGTGCTTGTAAGCCGCAGCGGGCAGGAAAGGGAGAGAGAGGGAGAGAGACGCAGAGGCAGCAGCGTCGACTAGGAGGAGGCGGCTGAGGACTGGCACGGAGACTCCGAGCCGGCGCCGACGACGCCCGACTCGGCCGTTACAGGTGGAGATGGGCGCGCGTGTCGACCGATCGATGCGTAACCAAGGGCGCCGGCGGCGCGATAATTATAGCGACCAGCGCGGGGACGGACGAACGATGCTGCTTGGGAGGAGAGAATATCGAGCCGATTCGACGCACGCGCGGCGCATGCGACCAAGCCTTACCCCTCGTTCTTGTGCTTGCCGTGAGCGTCCGCGTACGTCACCTCGCCGACCGATCGAAACGCGTCCTTCAAGTCCTGCAATACACCAGCAGGAATTAGTGGGCAACAAAGAGCGCCTGGGCCGACGCCAGCCGCTCTACTCCTCGCGGCGCAGCAGCGGCGTCCCGGCGCACAAGCACACACCACACACAGAAGCAAATGAGAACGAAACGAGACGCGCGGGTTGGCGCACTTACATCTGGCGAATGGCGCCGGGCTGCCGAGCCTGGCTGCGGCTCCGACACCCGCCGATCGATCGCACGGACGGACGGGGACGGACGCGGCCGCCACGACCGACTGCGCCGACCGACGACCACACAGGGTGCCCGTGTCACTGCCCGACCGAAAACGCCGCCCATTCTCTTGCAATCACTGCGCACGAACATCCGTTGCTCGTTCTGCCCGGCGATGGTTCCTCCTGCCGGACGACGCAAGCAAGAGCTGATGTGTGTGTGTGTGTGTGAATGTGTCTGGATACCAACGAAGAATGCCGACGATATCAGCCCGCGGATTCGCTTTCGCTTGTATGCCTGTTTGTCTGATCGACGCGAAGATCCGACGACTGCTTGACGCGATCGAAGAAGGTTCCGGAAGAAGATTCAGGAAGAAGGTTCCAGAAGATTCTGGAAGGTTCCAGAAAATTCAGGAAGAAGGTTCCAGAAGATTCAGGAAGAAGGTTCCCGAAGATTCTGGAAGGTTCCAGAAAATTCAGGAAGAAGGTTCCAGAAGATTCCGGAAGAAGCTTCCAGAAGACTGTCTGGTTCCGGACGCTGTCGCCGCCTTTTTCAGAACCCCCGGCGGTCCAACTCCACTGGTGGTCGAGCGATTTGAGCACCGATTTGTCCAATGACCCGAGGCGACTGCGCTGTGACACTGTGACCGACTGGGCTGACTGACCGAGGAGAGAAGTCTGGCGTGAAACAGCACTGAGGGGTGGCTCACTTGCCCAGCAGCCATCATTGACGCTTCAAAGCGAAACACCGGTTACGAAACGCTTTGCACATTATTTCATGCGCGCCAAGTAGTCATGGAAATGCACGCGCGCATATGTGACACATTTAAACAAATTTGCTCCAAAGAACGGTGGGATAGATACGCTCGAACCGAAAGCAGAAGGGAAAATGTATCAAAGTTGCATCATATAGTGTTGGGGACAGATGGGGGGGGGGGTGGTCGCGTTTCCGTCACATTGCAAAAAGAATGATAAGCCGGATGGGGGGGAAGAAAGGCGAGCAGTGACAACGTTAAAGTACAGTCGAACCCAGATAAGTGCACATTTGGTGTATCAATTGTTTTAGCACACACTACCACGCAAGTAAGCTACGCAGTTCTGCGTAGTCAGCTCTCATGTTGGCGTGTGCTCAAACAATTGATACACCGAATGTGCACTTATCCGGGTTCGACTGTAATAGATAGGGAGGCTGGCAGCTAGCTGAGATTTTTTTTCAAAATGCCAAACTGAAGACAAAGAGTTAAATGAGATAATTAATATGGGTTTATGATGAAACCGAACTGTGACAAAAAGAGGGACTTTATACCTGCCAAGACACTTTGCTGCTGAGGTTCTCGACGACGAGTCGGAAGTCGGTGCGTTCGGTGTCCCGTCGTTTGGTGCCACTGCTGCCGCCGACTCGACGATCGTCCCGACGGCGATCGTCACCACCACGTCGGTCGTCTCGTCGATCATCTCGTCCACCCGCTGCCCGAGGTGGTGGTCGCCATCCGTTGCGGTCTCGCCCACGGGGCGTCCCTCTTGCCAGTTCAATCGACAATCTGCAAAATTATAAAAATGAAAACTCCATATTACCATAGCGACTAATCGGTTCCATAATGAAAAAGAGATGAATAGACTGCGCTACTCATTTGTCTAAATCACAAGGCTGCTCTCATTAATGTTCTATCACTAAACATATTCAATTCTTCTTCTTGTTCGTTCATTATTCAAGCTTAACCACGCGTTGCTCTGCGATGGAGACTCAAAAATATCGGCTTTCACATTCTATTTACTGTTATGCTCATGACAACAAATTCCAGACAGTAAACATGCAATATATATAATAAGGAAGTCTGCCTTCATAAAAAGACACTTCTCAGCAGTGAATAGAAATGCGCAGTTTTTATAGCAAAGTTAAACATAATAGATGCTATCTATCTTGCAGACATTCGGACAAATCAAAAGCAAAACTGACTGTTTACAATTCAACTAAATGAATGAAACTCCCGACTGTTTGCTACTAACTTTTCAGTTCGATCGAAAAAATAGAGCAAACTTAAACTAACATGATTACGACTGCACTCAATATAAGAAATGGAAACCAGTGAAAGCAATGAAGAATAATGCAAAATCCTTACCGTTCGCCCATCAAGTCGCGTCCACTGAGGTCATGTACAGCGTCGTCGGCGTCACGGTAGTCGGCGAACTCGACGAACCCGTAGCCATTCTTCAGGATCACCTCCACTATCTTGCCATAACCCCGGAAGAAACGCTCCAGGTCGCGTTCACCCGCTCGGTACGGTACTCGACCGACGTAAACTCTTGTACCCATTTTGATTCTGTCTTCAAGTTAATTCTGTCCAATATTACAAAAATAGAGGCTTGTTGGTTAATGAAGATTATCTGAAAGGAAGTTGTTTACTTGTTTGTTGGAAAGGAAATAACAACGCAACGCGTCAACTTCCGCATTGTATGAATCCTAGGGGTGATGGGAACTACTGTATTCTACCGTATACCTACAGTATCGCAAACGCGTCCATTCAAATTCTGTTGTAATCTAGTACAAAAGTAAAAAACTACAAAAAACCCCGCTGGTCCTTTGGGTTTTCTGGGCGCTTGCCGAATTCTTGGGGTTTGTTTGACGAGCTCGGCCAGGTATGAAGGCAGTACATAGCAGAAGTGCAATAGTTCAATAAGTAGCTAGCTAGCACCTGACTAGTTAAGTCAGATTGAGAAGGGCGTGGTCGGTTAACTGTCACTTCAGTAGCTTCCTTTGGGAAAATTGGCTTCCCCTTCACCTGCCGCGCAAAAAGTAAACACACCTTATCGCAGTAATTGATATTATGACGCTGTAATCATTACAATCTGACTCAAAATCTGCAAAATACTACGGTAAAGTGCTCACATATGAACGGAGAAATGTTTTAAAATCAATTCTAATCGAATTTTGATCAAATTTTAAGGAGAATTTGATGCGAAAATGATTTAGAGTTGATTAATTTTCTCAGATAACAGGTAAGAACATAAGCTTAGGCCTACCTGTTCAAAGGAGCGAAGCGTATACTTCTTATCATATTGTAAATGAATACTCAGTCAAAAGTCGTCAAATAATCATTCCAAATTCGCGCAGAAACGAAACTTTACTACGGTAAATACGAAATGTTTCTGCGCTTCAAAAGAGTCTTGCCCGTTTTTGAATCAAATTTTTGAGCGAAAAAGATCGGAGAAGGTACTTTTTTTGACATTATTGTGATATATCGCATGAAATTTTTGTAAAAATGAATGAAACGTTCATAAATGCGATAAATTTTGCCATTTTTCAGGCAAGGGAAGACAAAAGGACAGGATTTGCAGACATTTTCTGCTGACAATATAGGTCGAGCGATCTTCGCAATTTATACTTCAGTCAGGTACGAAAACTTCTCTTTTGGTTCCCATTTAGTTCACTTTTTTGTTTAAAAGTTAAGATGCAAATGTGGTCGATCATGTTATTGAATCATATTGCATTGATGTTTATCTTTCTACTCTTGTTATGCCAAGTTATGGTACCTGAACTGGTTTCATTGCTTAGTTATGGTCGTGGGCTTCGTCTTGCATACTCAAATGACAGCGATATTTGCGAAGCATTCATAGTTCCGCAGAATTGCGTACCTCCCCCATCCCTTGTGCTGTGAATTTCATATTGAGCAATTTCTGTTGGTAGGTACAAATCGAAGATGGGTAAGTGCCACACCCATCCAGCAGTTCTGACCAAAATGTGCACTGTTAATTCTTAAATTTCCCCATTTTGTCGCATCGTCTCCTGTCTCTCCAGGCACTATTCATGTTTATTATCGTTTTCTTTTCACAGAATCAGTAAACCTCCTGAATATAATAACATTTGCCTCATTAATTCCCCTTTACCAACTGTTTCTTCAATGCAAGAAAGTAAATACAATTCGCATTTTGACAATTGTTGTGTTGCAGGTACAATTTGTCGCTGACTGCCGATCAGAGCCCGTATTCAAGATGAAGTTGGTGCGATTCCTGATGAAGTTGTCGCACGAGACGGTGACGATCGAGTTGAAGAACGGGACATTGGTGTCGGGGACGATCCTGGGTGTGGACGTGGCCATGAACACCCACTTACGCGCCGTCAAGATGACCGTCAAGAACCGCGAGTCTCTCACCCTCGACACGCTCTCCATCCGCGGCAACAACATCCGCCACATCATCCTGCCCGACTCGCTCCCCCTCGACACACTCCTCATCGATGACGAGCCGCGCAAGAAGTTGGCGCGCGGTGCCAGAGGTGGTCGTGGTGGCGCTCGCGGTGGTCGTGGCGGCCGCGGCGGTCGAGGAGGTCGCGGCAGCCGTGGTGGTCCTCGCGGACGTGGTGGCGGATTCCGTGGCGGACGATAGATCTCTCTTCTGTCCTGATCAATCGTTGATCGTTCGCACTTTGATTTGATAAGTTGTTTTTCTTGACCTTCATCACGCGTATCAGTTTTTGTCGTCAGTAAAAATTGTGTCCATGTTGTGTGTCAACCGCAGAGCAGGGTTTTCATCGTTGGCATTGTTCATGGCGACAACAAACGCACATATTCAGTCACAAATTCACAATTGTGCAATCATAGTGTGTTGGTAAGTACCAGTGATGTCCACGGACCGGCCCGCAAACGTATCCAAAAGCGACCCGGCCCACAGCAATTTTTCGGCCCGCGGCACGCACATTTTCTGCGGAGCGGCCCGCCGACTGATTCTTAAAAAAATTTCTTTCGCAATTATAATACATATTTTTTTC
>JAQGCX010000978.1:0-12852 GCA_034700205.1 Plectus parietinus | reverse complement strand
CAAGTTATATTTTAGGGAGCAAGCAAACCTCCAAAGGAGCACTTTGCTCCCTAAAGGAGCATGTCTGGTAACCCTGGGTATGTGGGTATGCAGGTTCATGCGTGACTTGACCACTGCAATCAAGAGCGGTTTATTCATAGTTGGGACTGGTGGCATCCTTCTACACTAAAGGTACCCGACCTACCCACAAGAACAAGGGGGCTCGCCAGTGCCGAATTATAGTGGAAGCACAGTAGGCTTACGGCCCCACTGGGGCTTAAGGGGCCCCCAAGCCGACATCCAGACCCTTATATAGGGGCCCCCATTTGACCCTCCGTGCTTCGGTCCCCCGACGCCCCATGATCCGGCCTTGGGGCTCGCCCAAGGAAAAATCAAGTCCACAAGGGGACGGCGCCCGCAAATTTTTGCTCCAGTACATGAATTCTCGGACTAAAAATACGACCTCAAAAGAACGAGATTAGGAAAGCGATAAAACGAGAATACCCTTGCTTACCTGTTTTCAAAAAGACTCCTTTTTGGCAAAATGAGCTACGTTCCTGGATTAGAGAAGGATGTCCAGCCCACTCGTCTCCTCCATTGATTAAGGCGGGCATATTCCCCACACTGTACAGTTAGATTGATGGCATGTGATGCGCAAAGTAGCCTGTGCCAGATTCAAATCCCTGTAGTATTGTCTCTATGCAGAAATTCAGAGGCGAATGTTTCGACGAGAAGCAATAAATGCGATAAAAACAAATGACGATATTACCATTGGACTGGAAACATGGATATTTTATTTCCGTATTTGTTTCAGAGCAGAACAGAATGCGTGGTGGAAAGACCCTAGTGCACTGCGCTGCTGGCATCAGTCGATCCCCGGCCTTGTGCATGGTGTACCTTATCAAGTACCGCGACATGTCTCTCAGAGATGCTTACATGACGCTATATCGAGCTCGACCGATCACTTGTCCAAATCCAGGATTCTGGAAACAAATGATCGCTTACGAGAAAGAAGTTACTGGCAAGACCAGTGTCAAGATGTTACCCGGACGGAAATTTGCTCTTCCTGATGTGTATTATACAGAAAGTTGTTACAAAAACTTTGTCAAACTTTATCTGTGATCTTTTCTTCGGAATTTTCGCGGGACGATCGTCATTGGGTGTGAATGTGAATGTGAATGCAAGTACAGTGCTCCTGTTGTGATCTGCTTTCGGGTTTGGAAATTCATCGCTATGCATTTTCGTGAGCACGTATGTTGTTTCCTTCTTTCCTGAAAGAAAAAGACATCAGTCCAAATTTTTTTAGATATGAAAAATGAATAAATACCGCTTTCACAGCATGTGAAAAAATTATAATCATTCGTATGAACTGAATTTTTTAGAATATCTAGAGTACATATGGACGCTGACAAGTTTGGGGTTGGGGGCATTGGCAGCGCATTCAGTTGGGTCATACCTGTGAGCAGGGGGGGGGGGGGTCTAGCTACATACAGCCCCCCCTGGCCGGACCTGGCATGTACCAGCATGTAGCTAGCTACATACACCCCCTCGCGGTCTGACCGGGCAAGCACTGGATAAAAAACCCCTGTAGGTAAGGGTCCCCCTTGTGATTGCGGCCGAAGGCCGCAAAAAAATTGAATTTTTGAATTTTTGAAAATCCCGACACGAAGTACCGTACTCCGGCGACCCCCCCCCTCCCCTCGGCCGCCAGCATGTAGCTGACATCAGACCAGCGTTACAGGTATGAGTTGGGTGCAGGGTAAGTTAAATCATGATCTCTGACCAGACGTAAACAATAATTGTGACGACAGACCAAAAAATATGAAACGTTTTTGAGATGGTCGGAGAAGGCCAGTTACGCATTACGCGAAAAATTAGATATAAACGAAATCCTTTGCTTAAGCTTAGGAGGGGGGTTAATAGTCGTCAAAAAAGGGGTTTGTTTGAAAAAGGCCATGTACAGCGTTAAGTATAGCTCCAAACTACAACTACATTTTGGAAGGTTTCTACCGCGCCGTCGACCTCCCCACCGTCCACCAAGAAAGCTCCTGCCTCCTCCGTAGCACAGAAGAGAGAAGTCGGGGCCGCAGTGGCCTTAGGTCAAAGTGCTGGTGAGTCAATTCTGACATAGGTGTAACTGGCTACACCCCAGCTACCCACCCCCTCTGACGCAGCCAAATAAATAAATATCAGATAGAATGAATCTAAAAAGTAAACAAGCACTGGATATTATCGATTTTTCCGGAAAAAAAAAGTCCCCCCCCCCCGAATGCCAGGGGATAGTCGATGCTGAAGCATGCACAAAAAGTATCTCCCAGACGAATCTGTACCTTCTCAAACTGTGTTAATCTACTTTTGGACCACCCCAGGGCCGGATTACAGTAGAGGCTAGGTTAGCTGAAGCCTAGCTCCAGTACTGAAGGGGGACCCCACGACCTGACTAGGAGACCCTCCCAGGCCCCTTGGGTCCCCTTTCAGCCCCGACCCCCATAATCTGGTCCTGGACCACACTGCACATTACAGAAATTAGATTCGGTCAATGAAGTGGGCACAGACCATGTTCTTTTCGGGACAACAAAGATGTGTGGAAAAGTGTGGAAGCACTTCGTGTCTGTTACTGTACTCGTACATCTCTTTTTAAATTATTGTATTATAATTCAATGCAGAAACATGCTCAGGATCGTACCCTGATCAGACATAGTCAGAAAAAGCACAAAGTAAAATAAGGGGGTTGTTCACAGATGTAGTAGTTTTGTTATTTGTGTTTCTGTCCCCTTCCCTTCATATATGACAGCGCTCAAACGCAAATGCGCTCAAACGCAAATGCGCATCTGAGTAGCTCTTACGAGCTTCGTTTTTCTCATTTGACACGGAACGGTTTTCCAATTAATTTTGCATGGGTTTAACGAGAGCCGTGGTCGACTTAAGTTTGCTTCCTCCCAGACCTTGGCTAAATCCTTTCCGCTCATTGAAAAGTTGCCTCAAGGTCGCTTAAAGAAAGTAGGTGGCGCATTGTCTCTGGTTAGAAATGTTGTTCCCCTGCAATTTTTACTGGTTCTGGTATGTATTCGTGTCAAGGATTGCATTGTGTTCATGTCAGTTCGCTATCAGTGGCATCGTACCTGTCACTGGGAGAACGTTACCATTAGGGGAGCGTTTGCATTAGTTTGGGAGAACAAAATAATCAGAGAGCGGTTTGGGGGAACGTTCTAAGTAATCGAACATTGGGGAACGACAAAATTATCGTCCGGTGAAGGCATCCAGAAGCTAATGGGTAAAGCCGCGTTCACAGTGCACCAAATTGACCGATGACCTACATAACCGACGGCCGCGACTTGACCAACAATGGCAACGTGCACATTGCGCCAACTTGACTGATGCCGACATGACCGATTTTTGAAGATAAGGCTCCCCCTTACCCATTTGCTTCACACTCTAAGCCCCGTTCCATAAAAATTATGAAAAATTTCATGGGATTCCCTCCAGCTTAGAGTTTCATAAAAATTATGAAAAATTTCATGGTAAATTAATGAATTATTTAATAAATTTCATGAACTTATTAATAAGTTTCATGAATTTTTTTCATCATCATTTTTCATAATATTTTTGTGGTGCGTCGCACTCTGAGAGCTCGTTCTCCGCGAAAGCTCAACGGTTTGAGCTGAGCCTAGACATTTTGGATAGAGCAGGATATCGGCTACAACATCTGTAAAAATGACAGCATTTCATGTTACTGTTAGTGGGAATTCAAAATCTTTTAATTCCCGCTAACAGTTACATGAAACGCTGTCATTTTTACAGATGTTGTAGCCAATATCCTGCTCTATCCACAAAGTCTACAAGTCAAATTTTTGACGCAAAAACAAATCTTGCGCAAAATTTTGTTTTTTAGCCCTGCAGGCAAAAAAATTGTGACAGTTTTTAGCGCAAGAGGCAAAATTTTTTCGGTTCTTAGTTGATGAAGTAGTACAAAGGAGTACGCTGAGCTCCAAAGATGTACTTTTTGCGTACTCCTTAGGAGTACGCATCTTAGGAGTATGGACCCCTCCAAAAGAGTACTGTACTTTTCAAAGGAGTACGCCTGGGAACCCTATTCCTCCTGGACCAGTTCCGGCCACAATACGACTTATCATCTTACAATACAACTTAACACTACCACTTCTCGCTATTTTCTTCACACTGGTAGTTGATTTTTTTGCAATGATCTGAAATGAATGAGCGGCGGGCACGATTCTCATCGCAGCATTAATCAGATGCATTAAATTAGTCTTCTGCTGTTCCCAAGTTTTTTCTGTTTTTTTTTCTGTTTCTGTTCAAGACTGTTTTTTTGCTCTTCTGAGGAAAAGCAAATAAGCTACGGTCACTGGGCTGCTTCAGTACAGTCTTTCTGAGCCTCAGTGCTCAAGTGCTTTTACTTTCTCAGTCAGACAAAGCAACACATTCAACACACTGTGGGTTAAACCAATCGATAACTGTATGCACGCAGTGTAAACCCTGATTATAATCAGAGTTTACACTGCGTGCATATAGTTATCGATTGGTTTAATCCGCCACTGGGCATGCGCCATCTCCACAGGAGCCATGCATTCTGTCAGTCTCTCTGCAAGGTTAGTGAGTTTTCAAGCTTTGCAATTCTTTCCCAAATGTTTTGAGATCAATATGTAATCAATGGAGAATTTCTGTTTGAGAAAAATATCATTCATCGCCGATGCAAACTGCAGTCAAATCTCGTCGAGTTCCTACTGTCGCGGGATACGATCGATCTAGGAACGTACGGTGAATCAGCATGTAGCTCTCAGCATGTAGCTACCCCCAGTGGTGTCGATCTCGATTTCCCTGATCCACCAAACGTGATCGAAAATTTCTTTTCAGTTTGAAGGGATAGCCACTTCGCGACTCCTAGACACTCAAAAATCCGACTCTGCCCGCAGAAAAAAAATGTGCCCATATCTGCCTAAACTGACGCACCTTGATTAATCATTCGATTAGTATTTGGCAACTTAGATAACGAAACGCTTATTGTTGAAACAGTCATGCCTATTTGTAGGCAAAAAAGGATGTTATTTGCTATTCCGTCATTTAAAAACGATAGCGGCAAGCTGAGCCAATAATTCTGTTGCCAGCGATTTTGAAAAGAATGCCGAAATAGAGCTCGCTGAGTTGTTGTTCAAGCTGTTGCATCTGTTGACGCATCACCCACTGACATATATGGCTAGTATCGCGGTATAATTGCTTCTCCACTGCATTTCCGTGCCAAAAGCTAAAATAGCTACATTTCAAAGCGTAAATACGCAGACGTGCGCTTCTAGAAAAGCGCCTTTGTTTACTGCCCGAGTGCAGTAGTTAAGCATTGATGACGAGTAAATTTTAAAGAGTGAAACGAGCCCAAAACAGTTTCTTCTTCCAAATGTTTTTTGCGCATTGTAAATAGGCTATTCATGGAAATGAATACCTGAATATTGTTGTTTTTGTTCTTTTGAATGATTGTGTTGTTTTGGTTCTTTTCCAAACACAACATGTTGTTTTAAAAACTATTTATGTTTACTGTTTCCTACCAAACATAGAGTACGGGATCCCGTACTGGTTTCCTACCAGTACGGGATTATAGTAGAGGCCGACAAGGGCCATTGCCTCGTCGATCCCCAGCCCGCGTAGCGCACGACCCCCAGCCGGCGTAGCGTACGACCCCCAGCCGATTGGGGTCGTGCGTTACGCATACTCGTCTGCAACACTTCGCGTCACACATAGACCCCACTCTGGAAAAGTTCCTTTGGCCCTTGATCTCTCATGATCTGACCCTGACAGAGCCCCAGTATTTGGACGCCACGGAGTTGCAAACCAACTACCCGTACTTTAAGTGTTACATTGTACGTCACTGCGGTGTCATAGACAACAAAAACATCCCATCTCATCCAAACAAACCGACGTCGCCATCGAGACACTCGCTGTTTGCATTTCCCGCTGATGAACCAAGCGCCTAAGACCCGCTGAAATGCATGTTGTATCGATCCTATAGACCCCGCTACGTGCCACAATCGAATTCTGTTTTCAAATCCAATGCTTGTGCGTAAACAACATTACTCAAATATCAGCCGTCCGAGAAAGGCGCAGAGCGTCTCAGTGGCACTGATGTCGAAATGACGTCAGGTTTATTGACGAGGCCAAAGTCTACTGGGCCGGGAGCAAGCGTAAACATGTTTGTCGATCGGCACTCTGACGTTGTTATTGACGCCGCGCCCTGGCCGGCGCCCCATCGATTTTCGGTGACGAGACGGGTATATAAAGGAAGCGAGGCCGCGGGCCGATTTCAGTGGTGTGTATTCGCGCCACTAATCTTGTTGCTATTTTTAGCTGTTGCTGAACGGTTAGACGTGATTGAACACTTTAGTTGAGAAGTATTCAATATCATTGCTCGGAAAAACTTGTTCAGAAGACAAAGTCAAGTACAATTTGCTTAAAGCAAAAAAAAATTTGAGCTAGACATCTGAATTTAAAGTGAACCAATCATGATGAAGACGGAAACAAAGACCACTGAGCGAATTACGATGGGAGTTAACGGAGTAGATGTAGTTGACCCTGATATCCCGATCAAGAAGCACCTCTCGGCGCTTCAAGTGGTGCTTAATATTCTCCTCGTATTGCTGACCGGTAAAGAATTTGTCCATTACGGTACTGCAGTAATATGCACAATTTTCCAGGCTTGCCGTCACTCATCTTCCTGCTGTTCGTGACGCCGCATCGACGCGGATACTTCTGCGACGATGAGAGTCTCAAGTATCCGTACATGACAAACTCGCTGCCAACGGTTTGGATCGCTATCATCGGCTTTGTTCTTGCGCTCATTGTGGTGAGTACAGTGATTCTGCAACTGGAAACAGGGGCAGTGAGTACAGTAATTCTGCAGCTGCAAGCAGGGGTAGTGAGTAAGTAATTCTGCAGCTGCAAGCAGGTGCAGTGAGTACGGTAATTCTACAGCTGCAAGCAGGGGCAGTGAGTACGGTAATTCTGCAGCTACAAGTAGGCGCAGCGCTAAGGGATGGCACGGCGGGGGAAATCTCCGTAGTCTTTAGTTCCTCAAGATTTCAGACATCAAAAAATGATCCTCTTCTAAAAATTTCTGACTATCCGCTTGTGAAGGCAATTTGACCGTCCGTGATCTGCTTTCTGGCTCCGCGCCTGACTATAGTGTCCAAAACACCGATACTGACCCAAACAGAAAAAGTTTACTTAATTCAAAACTGTGTACAAGACAAAGCTAAGCTGCTTAAAAAATTACTGTAATTTAGCGATTGCAAACAGAAGGATAAAATTTTCTTGAGTATTTTGTTTACAAAGGGACAGGAAACAAACTACGATGGTAGTTGTTACAAGCCTAAATAGTATTGACGATTATTGTACGATGATCATGAGCTGTTTTCTTTCTTTAGCACTGTGTATTTTGCACAATCATCAAATTCGCCATATGTTTTTATTATTTCAGATTTCTGTCTGCGAAATCCTGCGCGCCAAGTATTGGGACACGCCGTCCCTAATTACTACGGTCCATTATCGCAGGAGCACCTACTACGTCGGAGAGAAGAAACTGCCTCGCACACTCTATCGTATCGGCAGATATTTCGGTAAGCTCATATTTTACGGTTTTGCAATGACACTTGTCTGAAAGCCTGTAGAGTGGTGTCTTAACAGAAGGGTGGTAAGAGTTGATGTTCCAAATTGGGACAGAAAAGATTGTATTTACCAGCCTTCCACTGCAAATTCAGTCGAAGACTAAAACCTATTCGGTAGTTTGTTTGTGCGTTTACAAACAAATTTTTAAAGTTTAAATACCAGTAGATTACGGTACCTCAGCTGAGTCTCCTCTGCTTACCAATAAAATTGGGACCGGCAATCAGGAGCTCTTTCCCCTATCCTAACCTCGCTTCCCGACCATATCAATTTCGGAATTTATATGGGACATGTGTGACCTGTGGTCTGCAGCAGGTGGGCGGCCTACAAATAATATGTAGGGCACGAGGTCGAAAATTTTTGAAAAACGTGTTCTTTACGTAGTCGTTTCTTTACGTTTCCATAATTCTTTGGACAAGGTGCAGATAAAATTACCTTTTTTGGTCAAAAGTCAGAAGTATATGTTGGGCAAGCCTAAACTGGTGCCCAGTGCCGGATTAAGACAATCGATAATTGTATCCACGCAGTGTAAACTACAAACACTGCGTGTATACAATTATCGATTCTCTTCATCCGGCACTGCTGGTGCCCATCTTTGGATGGCACAAGGCACCGTAGCGATTTCTCTGTGATTAGATCTGTAAGCAGATGAGTCACGTCATGAACAACAATACCCGTTCTAATTGTGGCACTTGTAATTATCGCCTAGCGCACGAATACAGTAGGCTTGTAATAAATGTCAGAGACGCTTCTTCATGAGCACACGCCCATTTTTCTGCAGCTATCTCTGATCTGTAAGCCATTGCGTTACGACGTTGCGACCAAAGAATCAATGACTGAATGAATAAAACAATTGCATTTCGTGCAGCCGTAGACATTATGGCACTTGATTTGAATGACTGCGCCAATAATATCCTTTCTCGGGCCATTGACTGATTGCAGTGGGTCCATGAAACACCGTTCTTTATGGAAGAAAGAACTGACCAAATATGCGCCTGTGTGTCTGTAAAGCGAGTCGTTTTTAAACGAAATCAAAAAATCAAAAAATTCCAAAAAATTTCAAAGTTGAAAAAGCATCAAAATTCAAAAATATGATTATGGTTGGATTTATCTCATCATTTCCAATCGAATGGTGTAATCCTTTTTTAATTTTGATTGAAATGTGCCAAGCCATGCTTGGTCCTTAGAAAATCGTGTCTTAAAATGGTCGTCATTAAAGAAATAGAATGCATCGTTCGATATTCCGTTGATTAAACAACCTGTGAAACCCAAAACAAACACTTCAGGCTACTTCATCTTGGGCGCAGGCTTTTGCATGATGTTCGTGGACGTGTCCAAGTACGCGAGCGGTCGTCTACGCCCGCACTTCTTTGACATCTGCAAACCGAAGGCGATCAACGGCCGGGACTGCGTGTCCAACTCTGTGCACCAATACGTCCCCGAGTTCCAATGCTACGGCACCGATGACTCCTCGCGCCTCAAGGAGTTGAGCCTCTCGTTCTACAGCGGTCACGCGCAGTTCGCGTTCTACACGGCCATGTTTGTCGCGGTTAGTCACTTATTTATATTTTCACTTTCATGCTCAATAAGATACCGTAGCACAGTTAATTCAGTTCGTGTCATTTTTTTAAATTTGTTTTTAGCATCGCTGCAAATAATGACAATAAGTCGAAACTGACGTTTGATTTATTGAACTCTAATTGAAAGCTAAAGTTTTGCCCTTAAAGATATGTATGGGGATGGGGCTGGCGCCAGGGTGTCGGGAATGATGACTTGACAGGTTGTCAGTGAGAGGCCGGCCGTCCTATGTTTTGCGTGGGGCGCAGCCGATCTCTCCTGACCGCGACTCCACACTCGACTGACCGGAATCACATCACTGAGGCTAATTAAGGCATCAAGGGATGAACCCTTTGTCTCAAGCGTGGGGATATACTTTGCCTTCTCCGTTTACATCAGTGATGTGCATGAGTCACGATTTTTCCAACCCAACCCAACCCAACCTGTTAAAAAAAATTAAAACCCAACCCATCAGGCGAAAATTCTCAACCCACCTAACCCAACCCATGGGTTGGGTGGGTCGCGGGTTGGGTGGGTCAAACCCAACCTATGCACACCACTGATATACATACCTTCTCTGCCATACCAACCATTAGGAACGTGGATTTTTGAGACACAATTTCTAAACATGAGCATACACAATAACTGAAACAGGCTAATCTTAAAATTGTTACACGAGAGACAGTGTTATCATTATTCCAAAATATTTTCATTAGTATTTTAAATCGCTCATTCAAAGAAATTTGTGCAAATATACGATATTTGTAAGCAAAATACACAATACTTCTATAGTTTCTCATTTCAGCTGTACCTTGAGGCTCGCGTGCGCCCGTTCACCCAGCTGTGCAGCCCCGTCGCGCTATCAATTGTGCAGTTCCTATTTTTCTTGGCGGCGATGTGGGCTGCTATCCTGAATGTCAAGGAAAATCACCATCACAACACCGATGTTCTGTTGGGCGTCATCCTAGGAAACCTGATCGCAATCGTTGTGGTAAGTCAAACATGTTACTCTTGTAGAAGTAAAGTATCGTTTTACGTTCATAGTACCTCTGGGCTACTATTATTTCAACCTTCGTCCAGGGTGCCTTGAACACTTCCCAAAAACTGAAAATATAAGGGGAGATCCTTGTATTTTTGGCATGATCCCTGGGCTACTATTTCCGCGTGGATTACTATTTCCGTAAAAACGGTATATGTCGAATGGAGACATGCGACTCATGGAGAGCTCATGCCAATAATCGTAGCTTTATAAATTGAGAAATGAGTGACTCACAAATTTATAAGTGATACTTTGCCTGACTCAGTTTTTTATGCTAATCACGAACCTTGTGCCTAAATTTGAAAAGTATGTTAAAACAAACAAATTGCAGAACTATCGAATTTTTTGAACAATTTTTTGAATTTTGTGTTTGCGTCATCTATAAATTTGTAAGTCACTCATTTCTCAATTTATAAAGCTACGATTATTGACCGGTCGCAGCTCTTCTTTGATCGTAGGTCTCCCTACGACATATACAGGGAGAGGAAAATGCTCAAATCGCAACACGCTCATGGCCAGTAATATTAAAAATAATCTACTCTATAATATCAGTACTTCAACCTCAAATATAATGTGGGTTCAGTGCCGTCCTAACCTAATCGATAATTGTATGTTTGGAACGCGTCTGTCCTCGTGACTCACGTTCAAAACATACAATTATCGATTAGGTTAGGACGGCACTGTATGGGCTTATTGACTTTTTAAACGAAGTCAAATATATTTGATTGTAATTCATCGACTTTTGTATTTTTTAGCTGGTCTTCATTGCGAAAATCTTCAAGTACAGCCACTACTTCGGCAACTACTTCGGTGGCAATGCGCGTCGAACGGTTACAGTGCAGGAACATCATACCGTCAATGAACACTCAGTTCCTCTGAGAGAACACATTTAAAATCCATAACACAGCGTTTTTCACAGTATTTGTCTGTTAGGGGCGGGAATTTCATTTTCTTCTATTTCATTTAAGTGAATTAAAGTTCACGCTACCTCTTTTCTTTCTGAAAATATTCGGCCCAAGACGAAAAAATTTGTATTGAAGTGGAAACATAAACCTCAATAAAATGATTTTAATATTGCCATGGATGTTGCATTTGTGTATTCAGTGTAAAGAAACCCAATCGAATCCCGAAATTTTTTACTGAATGAACCCCTCCCCCACTTTGATTATTTGTGGCAGTTGCGCCCATTTTTAGATCTCATTATTTTTGTCTGATTCTGTATTATCGTACCATAGCTGCCCCGCCAAATCGTTTCCGTCCTTTTCAGCTTTTTGTAATTGATATTGTGTTACTCTTTATGAAATGTTTTTTAATGCCTGTCTTGTCAATGGGAATATTGTTGCTTTGCTCGTAATACTATTTGTGTGTTGCTCCGTTCATTATGCCTGAATCTCTTTCTGATATCACAATAAACGGATGACAGCAGATTTGGAATTGGGACAAAATATCCTCAATACTGAATAGTGTTCAACTTGATTCTTTGTCTTCAAGTACGGGAACGTACAATTGCTCTTTGATTACGAAAGAAGCAGACCCTTCATTCTCGCTCGATCACTCCGAGACACAACTCATCCTATTTTCTCTTGTCATACCTAAAACAGGGTCCAAGAATAGGGAGGTTTTTGAATGGCCGGGGAAGGTAGGGTGTACATGAGAAAGGTTAAGACTCGTCCTATGTCTTGGGTACTGTAACTCTTTCAATGATATGAACTTAAAGTGATAAGATTTTCACGTTAATTGGTTGCTTGCAACTGGTTAAATGCAAAAAAAACTATTGTCAGTGATGCCAAATACTAAAAGGATGAAGCAAAAACGACGCATCTGATAATAATTTGCATACTAGTAGTTTAATACAACCAATCAACGTGAAAAAATTACGACTTTTAAGTTAACGTCTAGGGTTCATGTGTATCAAATTTTAGTTTGATCTGATGAAAATTAGTGAAACAACACCGATTCGAACATTTGGACGTTTCGTTGTCCCACCCTGTAAACGATCAGATGCAGTCTTTGCAAACAGCACTTCGAGTTCACAGTTTTGCTACTGGTAAACTTGTGTGCATATCAGTAAGTTCTGCACGTGCGACACGACGAGCTGCTCACTGTAAGAATGTAAGAATGAAATGCACGCTTGCTTGCAGTTCATTGCTCGCCGAAGGAACCTGATTTATTCGAATGAAGTTGTCAGTTAGTCATGAAATCAAAATCAATCTTGTATAGCGTATAGCAATCCAAACATTAGGAAAACAAATCGATTATTAAAGAAACAACAATGATATACAGGGTGGGCTAAAAAAAAGTATAACCCATTTCTTTTTACTCTATTTCGGCAAATAATTTTTCAAATGACTCAAAATTTAAACTGCAAATACTCTGATATATCAGAAATATTGTGTAAAAAAATCAGCTTGTTCGGTTATACCCATAACTTGAACGATCAATCGGCCCAAAAATATGTGAAAATGACAGTTTTTTCAATAAATTCTCAATGGAAATCAACAACCAATCAGCGGAATTTCACGAAATTTCTAAAATTTACTCTCTGATAAATCAAAAATATTGTGCAAAAAATTCAGCACGATCGATTTCTGTCTTCAGTCATTTGGTCAATT
>JAQGCX010000977.1:0-12852 GCA_034700205.1 Plectus parietinus | reverse complement strand
ATTTCAACATGATTAGTTTTGCTATCACAAAGTTATCATTGAATTTTGTTTGAAATTTCGAAATTTTCGCAACGCTGCACATAATTTATTCGTAAAAACTGGCAATGCAGTCGATCATAATGAAAACTTGGCACACCGTTCTTCACCTATTATAGTTGATGTGGTTAAAATTTCACGCAAATTGGCTTAGTACTGGCGAAAATCCGATCGTTTAAAAAAATTGAGACATTTTTTTTGAGCCACCCTGTACAGGGTATCGCACAACTCCATGCCACCCCTTTAGCTTCCGGCTGTTCTACGCACCAGAAAAAATTGCTGCTTTCTTTCATTGAAAGATAATAATAAAACTGGGCTTGTGGAAGAAATTTCAGCTCATTTGGTTCAGAGTTCGCTGAGAACGACGCAATCGAAAAAAACGCTTTAACAAGGCATTTCATGAATTGCGTCGTTCTCAGCGGTTTCTGCATCAAATAGGCTGAAATTTGAGCCACTAGTCCAGTTTTTAATTTTCTTTCGAATGAAAAAAACCACCGTTTTCTAGGTTACTCAGAACCACCGCTAGGGGGGGATGGCACGGAGTTGTGAGACAACCTGTAGATTGTTCATTTTATTGGGGATTCTACTCATAGGAAGAGGATTTTGTTCTAAGCAAAAAAATTGTTCATTTACACGCTGAAGTCAACAAGTTCGGACGGTTCGCTGAATCGAACTGGTTGGTAGGACGAAAAGAACGAAAAAGAAGTGCTGTTACACAGGGCGTGATCGCCACTACTACAACTTTGCTCTGATGTATTCATTTTCTCCGCGGCATCCGCCTGCCTTCGTGCCCTAGTCCGAGGTCACACGTTCGCATCTACTTAGGCCATTCTTCGAACTGTCTGTCTCGTTCAACTGTAATGGGTCCCAGCACGATCAAACTTCATTGCACATCTTCCATGCGTTGGCTGCAAATGTGTACAGTAATATTTATACAAGTGTGAAAATCCAATCTATAGTAGCGCTGGAATCAATTGATCGAAAAAACAAGTCGATTGCTGTACAACGAAAGATTTTTGTGGTTCATTAAACTTTTGACGGTGAATGTGTTGGAGATAAAGATAGTTAGTTCGGAAGAGTTTCTATATTAACTCAAGAAATTCCGATTTTGTTATCAATTTTGTTGAATCATCAATGTCCAATACTCATGCAGTTTAATAGTCGGAAACAATATTGGGATATTTATAAGCGTAACTACGTTGAATGCTTCACAAAAATTCCAAATGGGCGATGCAGTTTCAACTTACCGCTTTTTGAACTGTCGTCATCTGTTTCTAAAACTATAAACTTTGCCTGCACAAAGTGCCGTGATATCATTGCCACCCATTGGCTACGTACGTAAATGACGCTTATTGCTGGCGTTTGAAAACGTGCGCTGAATTTGCGCAACGCGCGGATGTCATGAACCTCGCGATTTTACGGGAGTGACCATGACTCATCTTTTCGTTTTCAGTAACATTTCTTCCTCGTATATCTTGCAATGTCCTCCGACGCTACAGCTGCTGAAGAAGAAGCTCTGAACGGGAGCGTAATGACGTCATCTACAGACGCAGGGTTGGACGAGGTGGCGCTAGTAGAACAGCAGTTCAAGCTGGCCATCAAAGAAGTCTACAAACTGGCTGTAGCTTACTATCGAGGTTTGGATTCGATTTTTTTGTCCTTGTCCGCGGAATTATTTCTTGCGGGCTTCATGTCTGGTGAACCAAACGGGAATAAATACATTTTGAAACGATATATTTGTCCGTTAGTCTACTTTTCCTTTTTTAATCAAATGCGGACGTCATGATAAAAGTTCTTTGTTTATCGCTCTGTAACTCGTTTCAAAATGTTTCAACCGTTCAGCAAACTAGTATCATTTACAGATTTGCTTGCTGGTATCCAGGTTTGTTAATTTAAAATTAACAAAGAGTCTGCTAATTAACAAACACTGTAAATTACAATTTGCGGTCGTTGCTTATTGTTGTAAGTTAAATTATGTCCGATCAAAATTTGTGCAACAAATCTCCTGTCTCCATATGTCATCGGTTGATAAATATTTCATAAGCGGTTGATTTGTTAAGCGTTTTCGCGCTAAATTGATCTGTGGTAAATCTCTTTGATCAACTTTTGAAATAAAAATTCTCAATGCGCTGTTCAGTTTTATTTGTAGTCCACAAATTTATTTAGCTGTAATTGAAATTTGGAACGATTGGATATGATTGCAGAGCGCGAGAAGAGCGATTTGGTAATTAGCTACGCTGACCGATTGAAGCTGATGGCCTATTCGAAACAGGCGCTGCACGGCAAGTATATGGTGAATGGCCCGGGCACCGAAGCTGGCTGGTTCGATTTCATCGGCAACGATCGACGGTATGTTCTATAGCTACCATTACACGGCTATTAATTGAATCGGGTCATTTTTTTTGTCGCCACTATTAACTTTATTAACGAGTCAATCAAACGTGTTTGCTATTACAGTCCAACCCGGATAAGTGCACACAATGCGTATCAATTGTTTGAGCACACGCCAACATGAAAACTCACTACGCAAAACTGCGTAGCCTCTTTGTGCGGTGGCGTGTGCTCTAACAATTGATACGCATTTTGTGCACTTATCCGGGTTCCACTGTACTAGGGTCCAAAATTGGAGAGGGTCTTAAATTTGCATATGCAAATTAGGCAAAATTACGATATTTGGGGGGAATTCAAAAAATTCAAAGTTTCGCCCAAAATACCGTATTTTTTCTATAGCCTGAGGAGTCTGTTATAGCCTGATATATGAGTGGGCGACGCACCACCAAAATGACGCGTAAAAATCCTACAGAAATATTCATATATCTCATATATCAGGCTATAATAGGCTCCTGAGCCTGGACCGACGCATCGATAATTTTTTCGAAGGGGGTTGCAAAACTTTTGAACCGGTTTGGGCACCAATGACTGTGTATGAACATGGGCCGTATTCTGAAAGCTTCCCGGGGCGGGTACGAACTTCCCGCCCTACATAAAAGATACCTCCCGGGAAGCCCGTGCCGGCCCCGGCAAGCTTTCAGAATACGGCCCCAGAGCGCGAGCATTTTCTTGCAGGTATACGAGCACCGTTCGTTCGAATCGACATCTCTCTCCATCGCGGGTGTTCAATCCACAAGACGCGCAGAACACCGTGGTGTTCGCTTTCGTGCTCGACTGGCCTCACGACGGCAACTTGGTGCTACCTTCCATTAAAGCCAACGACAAGGTACTGCTCAGTTTTCTGTCAATTTATCTCCAAGCAACCAACTTATGTTTCCAGACCCGCGCTCAACTCCTCGGTCACAACCACTTCTTGCCGATCAAGCCGTCCCAGGGCGGCGCCAAGATCAACTTAGCTGCGATCGATTGGCACACTTTGCCGTCGTTCGATGCATGGGTTATACGACTGGAATTCCTCAACTCTGAACTACGTGATCCGGTGCAAGAAGCGATCAATCAAGGACTACTGTCCCCGAATGGTCATCCCACGGATTCTGTTAAGCGACACGTGCAGAAGGCCAAGCAGGAGAAAAAAGTGAACAAATTCAACTGGGACGATGATTTTGAATTCTTTTTCTAAATCGAAAATCACTTAGCGAACTTCTGCGATAATTGAATGTGAAGTACCCATGCAGTTTTACAAATGATGATTAACACGTTCGGAATTGTCGACAAAATCAAAGCAGTCGCACATACATTATCCGCAAAAGATCACGATTTCCCTTTTTGCATCTCGGCTTTGGTCAAAAGAGTATCCCAAAAGGCTAGCTGTCGACTGACATCGCCAATCATTTCATTGTACATCCGGACCAGATCACTCACTTCCGCCTGGTGTCTGAAAAGCGTCAATTGCTCGTGATGAAACAAAAGAACAAGGTCGAATAACTTACTGAGCAATGGTCTGAACCTGATTTGCCATCTTCGAGCCTATGCTGGCGATCGGCGACTCCAACTCGGACACGTGCCTGATGTGCTCCGAATCGAGCACTTCTTCACCGTCTTTTAGCGCTGCGAACTGCTTGGCTCTTCGCTCTATCTGTTCACTGCTGCACTCAATCACCTTCAATTTGGCTTCCAACGTAAGGCCGTCCTGAAAGTGCATTGGTTTCGAGGGCAGGCGTGAAACGACAATAAGATACCTTGTCACCGAATCGAGGATCGGTGAGCCGTCTAATTTCGGGCAACTTTGCGAGCGCCTGGGTAAGCGCCGGTCTTTTGCCCGTCTTGTTGCTCAACTGAGCGTCGATATCGCGTATTTCGGCTACTACGTTACGTTTTCCGTCGACGCCAACACCCAACTTTCGTTCCAGAATACCCATACGCCTCTCCAACATGTCGATCGCGTCCATAATATGTCAAATAGAAGTATAAGTGCTGAATTAGTTTGCTCTACTACTTCAGCAGCAACGCGATCGGTGACTAAAAGTTTCCGTTCCGAAGGAACAGCGCGAAACTATTCCAAGGCGATTACGTTCGGCTGCGCCATTGCTGTCGATCGACTGCGTTGAGCGTTTACTGCACGCGCTGCGCATTCGGTGGATACGCAACGAACGCTGTTCCGCGCCGTTGGTTGCCACTCGCAATCGATATTCGCCGTTCCTCGTGACTTTTTCATGCCGATCACTTAGATTCCACGATGTTCGTAATTCTATCTTTAGTCTAGCTTCCCTAATCCTTACACTGTCCCTTTTATCATCTACTTTATTTCAGCTGTTTAGCGACCGAAGAGGGCCATCGCGAACTGGCGCGATTGGGCGTGGTGTTGCTGCATGAGCAGACGACGGGCAAGAACGGTTTGGAGCAGAGGTTGAAGCTACTTTTGAAGAAGCTGAGCATGTGGCGTCGTCGCTGTCGATGAGCTCGGAACAGCCGCTCGACCTGAGCGCACCGGCGACGGGCCGGGTGGTGACGATGGCGTGCGGCGACTGTAAAGCGTTGCGCAAAGAGGTGCAAGAAGTGAAAGAGCATCTCAAGGCGCTCATCGACCAGTTCACCGCCTTCACCGGCAACGTGGCCGTGTGGCAACGTCGATCAGCAGACGCGACCTCGCCATCGTCGTCCGGCGACTCGCCCGACCATCGCGGCGGTCGACGACTCAGTTCGTCGCCCGTATCGAACGGATCGAGAAAGCGCAAATCGACCCAACCGCGCCCCACGCCCATCGTCAACGGCGGCATCAGTCCGGTGCAAGAACGGCCGACCGTCCTGTCCACGACCATGGCCGCCGCGGCCGCCATGTCCTCTTCCCACCAACAGTATCAGAATTTGCTGCGGTCGCCGGGCTTCGGCTGGTCTGCCATGTGGTCGCCTTGGTGGCCGCAAGTGCCGCCAACGCACGGATCGATGCCGCCACAGACCAGTCCGGGCTCCGTTCAACCACACTGCGAGATCAACGGTCACGCGCCTTCGTCGAAGCGCTCAACGTGGAGTCCCAGTCCTCCAAGCAGTGGCGGTGACGCTTCGTCGGTCAAGAGCGAACTGCCCATCGAAAGCGCCGACGTCGCCAAACGACGACGTCTCTCAGGCATTATCAGCAACGAGGAAAACGTCGGTGTCCCCGTCGAGATCAGTGAAAGAAAAATGGTCCATTTGCACTTTATTGAAACTCGAATCACATTCATGCTTTATTTTCAGAAAAATGCACCTGACGACTTCGTCAAAGAGTTGGTTGAGAAACACAACTTGTTGGCTGAAGGCGCGCCCGAGAAGAAGTTTCTAATTCCCGTTCCCGAAGCGTTGGAATGCGACCCAGGTACGCCATTTAGCTTTTCTCTTGCTTGCCCAAGTTATTTCAATTTTTCAGATTTCCGCCCGGTGAGCGAGGAACAAATTCTACACAGTGTCAAGTGGGCCGAGCTGGACTGGCAAGACGCAGTGACGCGACTGTCCAAGAAATTGGCGGAGAAGCGCGTATTCGGGCCGATGCTGATGGCGCGAGCTACAGTTGCAGGCACCAACCACTCCTCCTATCCCAACCTGCCCGTCGATGGCATTCTTTACATCGAGAGTGCGTTCTCATCGTTAGTTAGGCTTAGGCTTAGCAGTGTACATGCTAGCCTAAGCCACCTAAACATGTTATGTTCGTGTAGTATTCTTGTAATTTCAACGAGAGTTATCTGGAAATGAATGTCATTCAAACAGAAAGAATGATGTTCATGGGACAGAGCTATTTTCGCTGCTAAAATATGATTGAGAATTAATAATTATTATGATAGAGAGGAGAAAACAACCATTTCTGATAATGATCCCACAAGGAAATTGATCGTAAACGTTCTCGGTGTAGGTGCGTCTTGAAAATCCGGTAAACTCGTAGAAATGACGATTAAATCAATGTACCGTTGAAAGATGCTCTGATGGTGTGCTTGATTCAGGCGTATGTCGCAGGGTGCTATTCCCGGATCACAAGTCGCGTCTGGAGTTCGCCGACTACTTCCGTCCAGCGGTGAAATGTCTGGCTGCGCGCTGTCGACGCATCAGACACAGTCTGAAGATGCCGCCACTGGGGCCTTCGCCGGCCAGCGACGACCCGCTCGTCGCCTCAATCAAACACGAGAACGGCGACGACGACGCCAGCGACTAACTGGCCAGCCCAATGTCTCGGTCCCCTCTTCCATTGGTCACACCATTGCACAACTACAGTATGTACGCGCCGCGCGAACTGACTATGCAACATGTCGTCAATATGCAGGCCGTTGACGCAAAAATGATGCATCCCTCTAATTTGCCGTGTGTTTGTATCTGTACAAAGTCCTCCCAGCTCGGCTCTCCGATTGCCCTGATCCCGCGATTCTTCTCGTTGTGAGCTGGACCACTTGCGCTTCTTTTGTGAAGAGTATTTTTTATTCGTTTTGCTTCCGTGTCTCGACCACAGGTGTGTTTTTGGGGGGTTAACCCCCCTCCCCCAACCCGCACCGAAGTGGGCGGAGTTTTGTTAAAACCCCCTCTCTCCCGCCGAAGGCGGGAAAAATTTGCATACCTTAGGGTTACGGTATGGAAATTTTTAGGTATTTAATGCAAATTTCTGGTATTCGTCATGTTAAGGCCTGGGCAGAATTCCATCGTGACGATTTGCTCGGGATGAATTGCTCGCAATTACCAAGAATGAATTATGTATTCTTGATCACACGATACTTATTCTTGGTAATTGGTCGCAATTCGTTCCGAGAAAATCGTCACGATGGAAGTATGTTGAGCCCTTAAATTTCCCGATTATGATGATATGCAAACCGAAATTAGTTGAGCCAACGAAGGTGGCGGAGGAAGCAAATGATGTTCATGAGACTGGTCAATTTTCGCTGCTTAATATTATTGAGTATCATTTTTACTATGATAGAGAGCAGGACACAATTATTTCTGGTATTCACAACGAAATTGGTCGCAAACATTCTCGGTATACGGTGCGTCTTTAAAATTGGGTTAACTCTCGTAGAAATTACGAGTCCTAAATCCATTTAAAATAATTTGTGTTCAACACGTGCACCACTGAGTATCTGTCTGATGAGCGCAAAGTTCTTGAAATGGATTGATGAATCTGCGTACTAAATTTTCCCATAATGATGATATGCAAACCGAAATTAGTTGAGCCAACGAAGGTGGCGGAGGAAGCGTCAAGACGGTGCCAATCCCACCAGAGTCCCTTGGCGTGGAACGTCCAATCGGTGCGCGCGTACTCGAACATCCGCACGTCGCGACCGATGCACGCTGACCGTTCGAAGAACTGACGAGACACGTGCGTGTACAGCTGCGGTATGTAACCAGAGATTCCGTGGCCACCAAAGAACCCATTAGCCTGCAAGAAACCAGCAGGCATACGGGCGCACAGAACTGCAATACTTCTGATCAACTCAAATTCTAATATTTGTACAGGGTCAGTGCAAAGTCCCGGACGATTACCTTTTTGAATAATTTCGCTATATATTTGCACCAAATACCGTATTTTAAGAAATAGTAGCCCATGGGCTACTATTTTTTCTACCTCCTCGTGAACAAATACTGGCGTAAAAAATTCATGAAAAATAGCAATTTTTCGAACAATTATAGCAAAAATGACACCCATTTACCTGTTTTTCAATGCAAAAAAGAAGGAACGATGTCAATACCTTCATTGCTCACATTTATCTGCATACCATACCCTTTGAACATCGATTCTGGGGTAACTTTATCTTTGACCAGTGCTGAAAATAGTAGCCCATGGGCTACTATTTCTTAAAATACGGTAAGCTAAGATTCAGGGAATGTGTTGTCAAAAGGATGGGATTTTTTCGGAAAAAATTGTGCAATTTGATCAAAGCATTGCTTAGATATTGTTAAAGTAAAAAAAACAAGTCTCAACGCACGCGCTTTCGAAAAAAGATGGTATCGCGCGAAACAAGCCAGAAATGAGCTGCCAGTCAATTTTTTGTCATTGTAATTTCAGTTAGCATACAAAAGGCTGGAAAAATTATCATGCTTTGGGAATTTTTCACTCGGAAAATGTACGATTTTAAGCATTTTGGATGCAAATTGCCTTCAAGTTTTTTAACCAAATCTGAGCAAATTGCAACCAAATTGCACAAATTTTTTGAAAGAAATCCCACCCATTTGACAACATATTCCCTGAAACTTAGCTTAATTGGTGCAAATTTGGCGGAATTATCCAAAACGAAATCGTCTGGGACTTTATACTCACCCTGTAGAAATTGTTTTAGATCAACGACCGAAGCAGATGGCATGAAATTTGAAACAGCTGCACAAGGAAGGTGACACCCACAACCCGATTGTAATTAAAAAGTTCCACTAACCTGCGGAGATGCAGACAATGTGGTCAGATTGTACCGACCACGTTCAAAAATCAAGTCCATATACTCGTCAGTCAAATTGAAATAACCGGAGGCCAAAGAAATGTTAGCTTCATGATCCTGCAAAATAGATTCCATGGAAATAATCAAAATAAGAACGGTGTGCACTTTGTTGGCGAGAACTCGTCGAAGAACACAATCTTCCATGTCCACGCCCACAGGACCCATTTGCACCAGCGGGTAAATGACTGTCTGGTCAGCGGCGTTGCGTTTCGGCAGCTTTTCTTTGAACCGTTCTACCACGTTGCTGATACGCACTCTCAGCATTGAACAGAACGCGTCATAGTTGCCTGCAAGCAATGTTTCATTCCCAATTCGCTAAAAAGCAGTGATGTTCATGGGTAGAGCTGTAAAAAGAGTAGATGGGGAAACTAATTGGCTGCCATTATGTTTTGGTGAAATTCGTAAATGTTATTTCTGAATCCCGCCATTCTGTCATATTTCCCCACCAAAACATAGCAGATAATGACAGCCAATTTGTTTCCCCGAAAAAAAAGCCCGGTCTGGCCGAAAGAGAAGAAAAACTCCACGTGTTGCAATTTAACACATTGGTACAAAGTCACATTACGAAAAGTACATATAGACCGTCCATTTGACTGATTGGCAAGTAAAAGCTCAAGCTCAAAATTGACTTTTTGCCTACTCTACCCAGTTAAATAAGTTGTTCTACATATCGATAATTCTGAAGTGTTACATACGATAATTTTCTCTGAAAATCGGCCCGGGCCCGGTACTTTCCTTCCAGGCCGGCTCAGCCCTGAACATCACTGGCAAAAAGCCAATTCATTGCCAAAGACAAGCAAGGTCAATAAAAAATTTGAAAAATGATTTTTGAACGGCAAAACTTACCATGATATGGATGCTCGCGGCAGTGTTCGTGCAAAATGATATTTCCGCCTTTGTCGAGCATAAACGAACTTCGGGCGACTGCGTGGACTATTTGCGCATAGAAATCAGTCAGTGCTGGACAGTCGGTAATCAAGATGTATCGGTCTTGCCGGTTCGTGAAATACGAATCACTCAAATTTGCGCTGAAATACAATGTATAATTGGAACTGAAATATCGAAACTGGGACAAAAAGACACCACATACCCGCTGATAATCATGGAGTCATCGAATATATACAGTTTCATGTGCTGCAAACCAATGACTTCGTTGTATCGTTCAGGAAGCACCTTCAGGAATCCTCGCAAATCGGGAGTGTGGTACAAATGAACCTGCAAGCATTAGTTCAAATTGTTTGAAATTAAAGTGCATGTCTACCTGGACTCTGCCAGAGTCCGTGTGCTCGTCCACCAAATTCTGCAGCATAGTCGTCGAACTGGCTTCACGACCGCCTCTAGTACCTCGTGTGTAGTCGAACAAGATGCGAACGCGAAATTTGGCGTCCGTCGTGTCGAGGGCATGTCGAATGCAATCCACCTAAACAAAGGTTCTAATCAGGAAATACAAACTTAAACAGTAGAATTAAATCTGTTGTTTATCGCTCCCTCCATCAGTGCACATTCAAGAATTGAATTAAAATTAGCGTACCAGCTCTTGCTCTAGCTCTCCCGTCCCTAAGTACAGCGTTGAGAGAATAATGCGCTTATTGCTGGCCTTGATGAGCTCCTGTAAAAGCAGCAAATGTTCAAGATTTCTCTGCTTTATTGAAAGAGATCCACCTTGAGTTTCAAGAAGAACTCATCCGGCGTATGAAGCACTTGGACGCTGCTCGACGGAACCGGAATGCAAGGCGAATATTCCCCTAACCACTCCATCTCTGATTCCTCCATTTTTCTGCTTCACGGACACGAAGTTAGAGTAACTAAGTCCACATTTCAATCAAAATAATAGTCTACAGCTGCATGTGCTGCTGCTTCTTCACTTTTTCTTGAATCTTGAAACTGACACTTCTTTTCTTCATCACAATCAATGCAAAGTTACCGTATCTTTGTCATACGAACTGCTTATATTCTTGCCAAGACGTCGAGCGCGGAGGCGATCGATCGCTGTTGCATAGCAACCACTAACCCGTTAACATTGTGTTACAAAATGGAAATTGGTCACGCAGCGGTTCAGAATTGTTGGTTATTACCCAACGTATTGAGGTACTAAATTGCTCTGCTCAACTCTATGGGTTGTGGCAGTTGCCAGAAATTTTGGAACGTTCTGCTCAAAGCAGGACAATAGTGGAAGTTGTTCTACTGAGCTAGCGAATATTCGCTGCAATAATGACAGCCCAATGACGGAAGACAATCCCTGATGTTCAACAAATCAAATCAAATCAATTTATTTCTCATCAGCCGCGATTGCACCACAAAGCAATTATCAGGCATACAGTAAAGTCAAACAGAAGATAACAATGATGCAAAACAATATCAGTGAAAAATATGCACTGCAATACGTCAAAATCAACTCTGGAAGATGGAATAATAAAAAAGCATAGATAAAAAGTGGTACTTGTTGATCAGCACATTAAAGCGGTTTGCCAGAAATTCAGACTTGATAATGACGACGAGGCGCGTTGTGGTCTCCGACGAATTACCATCGTCAACAAAACATTTATTTGTTCGGTTGATGAGACCAGCTATGCACACTCCTGTGACGTACCGACATAATTCAATCGGAAGTGTTTGACCGCGCGGGCGCTCTAGCCGGAAATGCAAAAAAGCGTCATGCCACTGTTGGTATTGGTACCAGGTGCTTATCGACTTCTTGCCCCATAAATCGCTGCCGCACATCTCTGCGGACAGATTTTTGACGGTCGACGGCGTAGATCTGTGATCATGAAGGTGAACGCCGCAGTGCTGCTCGCAGTGGTCGTCGTGGCCGCCGCGTACAAACACGACAACGTCCACGAAGTCACCGACACGAAGATCGATGGCCTGCCCAAGCCGTCCGCGCCTTTCGTCAGCGCGAATGGACTAACTCGAGCAAAGCGACAGACGTACTACTATTACTTGTGCGGCACCTATCCGAATCAGTACTACTCTTATTACGGTATGTCGACTTGTGGCTGATCGTCAGTATTGGCCAGGGCCGGATTATAAATGGGCCACATGGGCCACGTGACCCAGGGCCAGGCCCGGCTTAAGGGTCCGGGAGCCCTGGACCTTTTCTCTTGAGGGGATCCCTGAATACCGCCGGAGGCGAAATTTTTTGCATTTTTTACCGCCGGAGGCAAAAAATTGTACATTTTATCGCTGGACGCTCCTTTTTGGCGAGCTGGGACCCGTTTTCGGCGGTCGTACTCTAAATCCGGGCCTGGTATTGGCGCACAAAGAAATTCAATTTCAGCATGTCCAAATACGTGCTCAAACGGCGGGACAAAGATCGGCGTCGGCTGCTATACCGCGCAAGATTGCGTGGCTTACTATAGAGGCGTGTCGAGTTGCATCAGCAACTGCTGCTGCACAGTGCCTGGAGACACCGTACCCACAACCACCTTAGCGCCCCCAAGTGGTATGACAGCGTTCTACAATTCCGTCAACCAATAAATTGCTGCGTTTTCAGCGCAGTGCTGGGCCGGTCAGATAGCGACACAGTCGTGCGCCGGTGCCACATGCCCGACCGGGCAGGTGTGCGCTAATGGACTGTGTTGTCCATCTGCTCAAGCTTGGCAATGTAAGTAGTCAAAATTTTGCGAACGGTTAACCACTAATTCATTCTAATTGATGCAACTCAATGTCGCGCCTCGCAATCGAATCAAAATCCAGAATTCATTGAAGGGAGTATCAATACTTAGTGTGATTAAAATCCATTTCAAGTAATGATCCCATAACGATAGTTAATCGTTAGTGCAGATCTAAAATTCTGGGCTTATGGTGCTTTCAGTTCTTTACCCAGTACAGTCGAACCAGGATAAGTGCACAAAATGCGTATCAATTGTTTGAGCACCAGTGTTGAACATGTTTAAACTGCACCGCAAACCGCAAGCTTTTTCGAAACCGCAACCGCACCGCAAACCGCAGGCGTCATCCAAACCGCACCGCAAACATTTTTTTC
>JAQGCX010000976.1:0-12856 GCA_034700205.1 Plectus parietinus | reverse complement strand
AAGTCAACCTCTGGACTTTACTAACTCCGTTACTAACTGTCAGACTGAAATGAACCAGAGATGTAAGCGAGAGGACTGGGAATCACTAGCGCCTCCTGGTAGACTTGTCAGTTAGTTAGATTGAATGAAGTATTAAAAAATGGAGTAGTTACCGATAGAGTACTGGAATAGGAAGCCTTTAAAGACGAAGGGAAGGGGGAAGGGGTTGGGGTGCTGCTTGTTTTTCGAATTGTTACCATCACATTTTAGTGAGGAGCGAAAATGGTTGAAAAAGTTTCGAAGTCCAGAAGTTGACTTGAGTCTATGGATTGCCAACACATATCTCTGCATGATGTATTAACTTTTGTAATGTACTGCATTCACTCATCTGGTGTGCTGTGTGTCTATCAAGCTCGTGGCTCAAACATAAAACGTCTGATGCCTTATCAGTTATGCAGAAAGAACGCAAAAATTTTGCCCAGTCGCTGCTATATTTGCACAGCACGACTACCTGCAGTGTAGTTTTCTGGCCCATTCGTACTCTTTGCATAATAACTGAAACATATGCTCAGAATATAAGCGCAATATGTACTATTTATTCTTGATTTTATCGATTATTCTTCATCTGTCATCGTCTTGCATGGATGGTTGGCTGCAATCGCCAATTTATTCCGATAAATGTTACTTTATTTCGGTGTCGAAGAAAATTTGGTCAGAAGCCGAAAGTTTCTGCAAAAACGCCGCGCCTAATGCACATCTGACGTCGATTACTTCCGCTTATGAAACGTACAGTATAAATGGTGCGTGAAATTATGTATTTCATATGCAGAAATGTGTATGTTCGTGCGAATGCAGTACGAAAAACCAATTAGGCTATTCGTTTTTTTGTGATCAGTCCAGCAATTCTACTTTTTCAACAATAACTCGCATCGAAAATGTCTGTCTGACATGCCAACAAAAATGATTTCCTCGACCCCGAAAACCCCACAATCCGTTTTTGGTTCCAATCGAAAACAGTCACAACCTGGGCGCGGTACATTTCAGCTCACTACGCCCCCTCACTCAGACGGATCTTTGGATCTATCATTTGCAAGTCTGCATTGCGAGCGTAAGGTCGCTGGTTCGAATCCCCTGGGCGTGTGGTATTTTTGCTCTCGTTTTCTGGTCTCCAGAGTGCTCCACAGAAGTTCTCATAACCGGACTGACAAAAAAACGAAGTAGATCATTTCAGAACGATCCATTTTTCAAATGCTTGAGCTGGCCCATATTGGGAACTGAGCTCCGGGCTGGACCAAAACGCCTTGAGCCGTTGAACGCATTCAATACAGCAGTTATTTCTTTAATTTGCAGCTGACGTCATCAACACTACTTCTATTTCTTCATGCGATCAATTGTGGATTGGTGCGAACGACTTTGACCAGCGAGGAGAATTTTTATGGGCCGATCTAAACCTTTTGCAATATACAAATTGGGGTTCAGGTATGTCGAAAGCAAGAAAGAGAACTTTCCAATTAATTATATGCCTTCTAATAAATATTTAAATTGTATTTCAAAAAGTGATTGCGGAAGAATTCTGTATCCGCTTGACTACAACGTTTTTAGTACTTTTTTATTGTCTTAAAAAAATAATATAGTTTTAAGTCAAGATTTTCCGGCAATCGCAATAATTTTTTCTGTCAGATGAACCAGACCTGAGCAATCAGTGCGTCTCATCACAAGCACAAACAACAGGAAAATGGAAAACTCAGCCGTGCGCCACTGCTAACTGTTTCATCTGTGAAAGCTACTTCTCGGTAATGACTATAGATGCGTCGGTCCAGCAATTTTCAATCGGTACCGGTACTCGCTCTACCCCAAATTTTGATTAATCGGTCCAGTACACCAGAGGTGGGCAAGGGGGTGGGTATGGGGGTACTACCCCCCCCCAGACCGGCTTGTACCTTTTGCCTCCGCGGTCTGAGGGTGGTACAAAAAAATTAGCAATACAAGGGTCCTCCCTTCTATTGCTCGAGGCTTGAAAACCGGTGACCTTTTTTTTTTTTGCGAAAATTTACAGTAGATATTATGAGGTTGTGATCTTGGAGGTGGGTACATACCTCCCCCCCAGAAAAATTTTTGTACCTTCCCAGACAAAAATCGGTGCCCACCTCTGAGTACACCCTCTGGACTATCGGTACTCGGTCCGGTTGGTACCGGTTCAAGAAAAATTCGAATTTTTTCCAGTGAGGAATGCAAAAATCCTTAGTTTTGAGGTAAAAATACAAATATTTAAAGTTATATGTTGGATGCAAAAATATTTTCCGAAAATTATGAATTTTATATGGCATGAATTTGAATTTTGGTGCTCAAATGCTTGTGTCTGACCGGTACCGATTTGTAGTTGGTCTACGCAATAGGTACCGGTCCAACAATCGGTGCACCGGTTAGTTCGGTACCGATACCGGTGCACCGACCCCATCTATAGTAATGACAGACGCTAGGAACTTTCCCCAAGAATATTGTTTCAGGCAAAATCAATGAGTGACTGTTACGATTGGCGAACGATTGGTGGCGCTTCGAAAGACGACGTTTACCGAATTAGTCCACCTGGAATTGCACCATTTGACGTTTGGTGTGATATGACATCGGATGGAGGTGGATGGACCACTTTTCACAGGTACAATACGGTAACATAAAAGTGTGTAAAGTCGCGGGGTGCTAAGCTGGCGGGTCACGTGGCGGGTCACGCCCACAAAATACAGGTGGCGCCCCTGCGCGGCCAAATAGCAAAACGGCGCGCGCGTATTTACATCAGTGAGCAACGGTGCATTTTATAATGAGCTGCCAAACAAAGAACATTATTTTCTACTTAAAGTGCTCGTATACTTCGAATAACACGTCTTATGCACCAGAAATCCCCCTAGGGGTCCCGCGCTCAGAGCTCGTTCTCGGCCAAATCTTAACCGTTTGAACTGAATCTCAACTTTTTAAATAGAGATTAATGTCAGCTACAACATATTAAAAAAATAACAAGAATTAATACAACCGTTGGCAGGAATTCAAAAGTTTACTTCAAGAACAGAAGTTGTTTCGCTCGTATTCTTGAAGTAAACTTTTGAATTCCCACCAATGGTTGTATTAATTCTTGTTATTTTTTAATATGTTGTAGCTGACATCAATCTCTATTCAAAAAGTTGAGATTCAGCTCAAACGGTTAAGATTAGGCCGAGAACGAGCTCTCAGCGCGGGACCCCTGGGGGGGGGGATTTCTGGTGCATAAGAAGTGTTATATAATACGTGTTATTCGAAGTATACGGGCACCTTAAAACTTACTGTTCTAACTTTCAGGTCTTGTCAGAGACTATGGCATGAAGGGCAAAATAGTTAATTTTTTCCTCACGCCCTTCTGCAAGTCGCTCGAGCAAGGTGCCGCCACCACTGTCTACTGCGCATCCAACCCCGAGCTCAAAGATATCAGTGGGCGCTACTTTGAAAACTGCTGGGACGACGAAAAAAGACTGAAGAAAGCGTTGGCTCATGACGAGGCATTGCAGGACGCCCTGTGGACACAAACAGAAAATTTTCTGCGCAATTTGGACGGCGAATCCGAACGGATAACCATAAATTTATAGATTGCCACATTTCTCTTCGGAAACAGTTGTCTAATCAAAAAATAATTCTATTTCATAATCCCGCTTGTACATTACGAATGGAATATATTGTATTTGCCGCAGTTTACTAATTTTTGTTGTAGAAATAAATATAATTTAGTGTGTTTGCAAAATATTAGGCACCGACTTGGGTTTGAGTCTAATTATTGCCTCCCGCCCTCTTACGACCGTTTTTATCATTGGAAAAAGATGATCAATATCTTTCAAATATTCTACGCAGCAAAAACAGAAATACACCAAAACAGAAATTATGCCTAGAGGTACTTATGTAACCATACCTGTAGCTGGAGTTCAAGGCCAGAGGGGGTGGACCTGGGAGAAGGGGACTTACGGTATTATCGTGCCGGGATATTGCCCGCAAATTTAAAAATTCAAATTTTATTGCGACCTTTAGCCGCAATCACAAGAGGCCCCATACCTATTTTTCGGTCGCCTTTGGTCCTACTTATTGCAAAGTATTTTGTGGGATCAGCTGTGCGATCAACGGCAGAAGCGTTGAAGTACTTTCTTCACAGATATTCGATTCGCACACTCATGTTTTGCTGCACAGGTTTTCAGCTTTACTCGTGACTTGATTCTTCGAATTGCAAGTAAGCGTAAAATTGACGTACAGTCACCTCGCATATATCGACATCGTATATATCGACACTCGCCTATATCGACACAATTTACCAGTACCAAAGTGCAATTTGCCACTAATAAACATTTTTTATATCGATGAAAAATGCACCTGTACACATACATTCAGGGGCGACTTTAGAGGTCAGGGGACCCTCTTTAGAAAAAATTTGACTGTTTCTGAAAAAGTGCTGAAGGGCATTGACTTGACGGCGCTAAACACCATAGGTGTTTTGGGGGGGGCAAAATGGGCGAAATTTTGTTAACCCCCCCTCGCCCGGCACAGCTTCAACTCTTATCTTTTAAAAAGTCAGGAAATATCATCGATCGTTAGCGGAGAATTTCCTGCTCGATCAGCCGATCGCATTTGCCGAATTTCAGTCGATTTCGCTTGATCAGAACTGACCATCAGCGTTCGCTCGCATCGAAAGCAATGAATCGATCAATAGAAATAAATGAAACAGATATTGTTTGATAGAGAATGAAAAGAGCTATCGAATGTATCTAAGATTGTCTAAATGCCAATTACTATCAGTCAGCAATGGTCGTTTGAAAAAAGCAACGAACTTTTTACGCACCCTGTAATGTTGATTATCTTGTCGTACAGAAATATTCAAAACGAGTTTCTTGCATGGCGTAAAAATGTCATGTATGCAACATATTTATTTGCCAGGTATATATGACGACAAATAGTACTGTACTGAGAAAAGTACGAAAAATATATGGTAAAGACCTTAGCAAATTCTTTCCTATGTCGAGGAACGATGAATAACAATGGATGGCGCTCTCACTCTTGGAGATCCAGTACTAGTAGACTGCTGCTGAATTTGTGCTGTTGCTATGATACTTGCTCTGCGTTTCATAATTTTCTCTACAAATCGCGCTTCGAATTCTCTTCTAAATGGTGGTAGAATAAGAATGGTCAACCAAGGATCTATTAGTGCAGCCAGCGCATAAAAAAGCGCAAAAACTCTGCCAATAACAACTGGCAGGGGAATGACACCTAAATCTCTCAGCAACAAGACGACAATGGGGGTAAATTGAAACAGAACAGGTTGCACTGTTTTTATCATTTTCAGCAGAGCCTTTGTTTCTTTCTTTTCTTCCTATCCGACATGAGCAGCATGGGTTTTCACAAAACGGGTCAACTTTGTGCTGTAAACTATTGTGACAATATTTGAAAAAAATACAAATGATTGAAAGCCAATGAGATAAAAGGCAAAAAGTGCAATAGACGTGAAAGGTTTTGCGCCACAAAATCCATTTACATCCTTTCCCATTTGGTTAAATACAAGAGGTATAATGGGGACATCCTTCCATAGTGCAGACTATTGGATATTTATCGGCGAATGCGAATGCAAATGGCAGAAACACTATTTTGTCGAATCCGAAGACAAAATCGGCAACTGCCAAAGAGACTACGAACCAATTTGCGGTATGAGAACGAATCTTTTTAGTTCTTGCCGCGATCCAGATCACCGAACCATTGCTGATGCTTATTAGAATTCCGAGGCTAACAGAAAGGCCCAAAAACCACGGATAGGATGAACCATACCATCCATCCATCGTACGTGTTGTCTATTGCAAGAGAAGAATTCATATTGACGTGTACGGCGCAAATATTGAATGGCGAACATTAGTATAAGTTTGTTCGAAAATACCGTATTTGCGACAGTAACAGCCCTGGGTTACTATTTTTTCAAACCCACCAGACCCTGTGCTCGTGGGCTACTATTATTTCAACCTCCTACTGGTCAAATATCATAACCAAAATTCGAAAAAAGGAACATTTTTGAATTAAATCTGGCAAAAATATTATTCATTGGGCTGTTTGTAAACAGAATATTTAAATAGCAACAAAATCAACCCCTCCATGGTGATGCACAGCAATAGCGCTTCGGCTGTACAAATGTACAAATGCACAGCAATAGCGCTTCCGCACTCTGGAGCCACAGGCTCAACGGCAATAACCTTGCACATACCTGTAACACTGGTTCGAGGTCAGCTACACGCTGGCGGCCAGGGAGGAGGGGTCAGCTACACGCTGGCGGCCACATACCTGTAACTCTGGTTCGAGGTCAGCTACACGCTCGCCGGAGTACGGTACTTCGTGTCGGGATTTTGGCGCGAAATTCAAAAATTCAAAATTTATTGCGGTAGCAGGGGTACCGGTAGCATTTTTTTGCGGTAGCAGGGGTATAGCAGGGCTACCTCAAAAATTTTCCCCGTACTCGGCCGACCCCCCCCCCCCTCCCCCGCCGCCAGCATGTAGTGGCTCCAGAGTGCGGAAGCGCTATTGCTGTGCATCACCATGGAGGGGTTAATTTTGTTGTTATTTTAATTTTCTGTTGACAAACAGCCTAATGAATAATATTTTGCCAGATTTAATCCAAGAATGACATGTGAATTTAATCCATGAATTTAATCCATGAGTTGTCTCAATGACAATTCATATATCGCATCAGATTTCAACTTAATGAACTACCTTTACTATGGAGCATTGCCTTTTTTCTTGATATCTTTCTCCGGAAATGCACCATTCAAGACAGCTTTCTACTGGCAGATGCAAAAATCGTTATCTGATTTTAGCTTCGTTCAAGTCAATATTTGCGCAAGTTATATTATGATCACCTGCTTTCATGCACAAATGAGTCATAAGATGAATGCAAGAAAGACGATAAAATTTTGCAAAGAGGCAGAAATCTTATTTAATCGGAACACCGTCAGAACATAAATATTATGAGCATAGAGAATTGCACAATAGCAGATGCATCGGTGTAGTAATTTTCGCATTCGAGTTTGCCTTTTGCGTGCAAGTCGTTTGGAATTGCTTTGCCATACACAAGAACAATTTCTCAGAATTGCACTGAACGATACAAGAGCTAGACGAACAATAGAATTCTTAAATTTTTATCTCAACAGCACAGTGCCTCACCGGAATAAAACATTTCATAGAAGTTCACAAAATGTAACGACGATTTCGCATGAAAAATCGACTGGCTCTTTTGAGTTTCTGTGGTATGTGGCAGCTTTTCCCCGGCTTTGGATACAGTTACATTGGGTTTTACAATCTAAGCGCTCCATTGAAGGCTTACTTCAACTCGTTTTCTGTTTAAACTCGTTACCAGATTAATTTCTTTACAATAATAGAGGACACAGTGGCGAAGTTTCGGCGAAGGATAAGGGTCAAAATATGTTTCGAAATTGTCAATGATGCAAAAGAATCAATATCGGTGCTATTTTTGTCTTCTCGTCTTCTCAATACAACGGGATATTTTTATTTGTGCGAACAATGAGATATTTTTAACGGAACGTAAAAATTGATTGTTATAGGCGGCGATATAAAAGTCCCTGTCAGTACATTGTCCGCCTATAGTTCGGAAAATCGTATCAAAAACCGATACGGTACTCTGTTCCATGTGTATTCTTTTTCTTTCCACCATATATTTCTGCTCGAAATTTTAACATGACGCGAGAGAGATATCAAACTACAAATAATGCTTCCTCCGTTCTCCGTCACGAAATTGATCTTAGATCATTGCATGGAATAGAAAACAGATCACTTTTTGCACCTGCCTGCTCTATTCTGTGAAGGCAAACGAAATTTGATCCTGATCTTTGGTGACTATGAGGCAACGATACTTAATTTATTAAAGTTCGTCCGGTGAATAGTGCGACTTCGTTGCTATTTATTTCAAAAATCGTTGCGAAAGCGAAGCAAAAGTCAGCCGACCTCCAGGCATAGCTGAAGAATTTGCTGCTCGAGTTAATATCCAGTAAACATGGAAATCCAAGCAGCCGTGGTTGGTGAAAAAGGGACGATCTGAAAAGAGAACACGCCCAGTAGTACATTTGCGCTTGATGTAAATTGCGAAATACAATTGAAAAGTTCGCTAAACAGAAGAAATTTTATTGCTTTTGGCGCTCAATATCCCCAATCAAAAATTTTGCCTGAGGCGCGAAATAGCCGAAAAAATATTTGCTTCGTTCATTTTTTCGGCAAAATAGAAAACTTTCAAAAAAGATCCAGGTCTTTATAATGATGAATAATTGGACTTTCCAGGCTTAAATTTGATTGCTTTCAAGTGAACATTGAAAAGAGTGACTTCACTTTTGCTTTCCTTTTTGGCAGTAAACAATAAGAAATATTGCTACACAATGGATGAATGTCAGGAAACTCGCTTGGCAGATAATAAAGGTCTCATGGTTCGCACCGCACATGTGTCATTAATGAAGTAGCTGCAGTCAGTGCCCCAGGCTGCGGAATTTTATTCAATCGATTCAATGTGTTTAATTTGCGGACTGAGTTGTAGATTGATCTACAGTCGTTGGCGGTTGGCTCAGATTGTTCCCGCAGTACGGAGCGGTAAGCAGCTTAGTTTAGGTGCTGAAGAGAAAATGCGGCATACTTTGTGACAATGTGATAGGCACGTATATACCGTTGTCAACACTGTGTTGTAGCAGTTAATGCCCTCGTATTACCGTATCGGGAGGTCTTAGCCAAACCACCACGTAGTGGCCGCTCATCCTTCAATCAGCTCATCCAACAATTTAAGCCAACCACCGAGTGTATATGCAGATTAAATTTGCAAATTAGATTGACAGGTACTATATTTTTTGCGCTCTGTAAATTAAGTCTGTGGATTGGCGAATCTGCGGTTTTTTCGAATTATGTAAGTTACTTAGAAGTTTCATTGCAAGCATTCGCGGTGATCTCGAACTATTGGTCAGCGATCAAAAAGTTCGTGGTAAATGGCTGGCAAAGATACAGGTGTGGCTTGTGAGAGAACAATATTGATTGACATGTTATTGAGACACCTGTCACTAATTAAATGACACATGAGGAGTAGGTGGATCATGGAGGGCAACTAGTGGAGATTGCTGCCAGCAATTTTAATAAAGAGGCCCCTAATAAAGTGAAATAAAGTCCATCAATGATCATCATTGGCTGCAGGAGAAAAGGTCGAATTTTTATTTAGATTATCAGGAACGTGTTTGGCTTTGCTAATGCTGAAATTAAAAGGTGGTAAATGATTCATTCAGGAATATATACATACTATGCGGATCATGACGACGACCGGCCAACGGTCACTTGATTGGTGATGACCTCGAGCTGAGCGGCGTCAAGAGGCTCCGACGGTGCAAGCTAATTATCTTCCAAGAGGTTCGTGAGACTTGGTCAAATGCCAATCAAGTGACTGTCAATGGGCTTTGGTGCGTGAAATCGCGCTGATTATAGCCTTTCATCAAATACTTTGCTTCTCTGCACATCACTCATTCATCCCATCATGTGTGGGTGGCCTAATTTTGTGAATCTGAATATGAAGTACAAGTATATACAAAACACCAAAATTCCAAATTTTTCGGCGCGAAATGGAAACTCCAAGACCTTTTTGAACACCCGGTAGTGGCACCGGGTCCAGAAGGTTTGAAAAAGAGTAGGTAATTCAGCTAGTTTTCCAGATATACCATTGGAGGGCTTGCGAGTTATAAGAGATTTTCGGCTCAGAAGGTCCGGGATTTCACCTGATTTTTCTCAGCCCGATAGAATTTTTGGTCTAGTGTTTTCAGTGACGCTAAATCAATGCTGTATGCTTGATTTCGTTTTGAAATTGAAATTTAAAATTTAAAATTTTCTAGCAGATTCCAATTTACTCATGGATGATAAAATCTTTGAAATTTTAATGTTCGCAGTTCAAATTTCTGCTCTGAAATTCAACATTTTGATCAGGACTTGACTGATATACCGATACCAATTTTGAGCCAGTATCTAATCCATAATTCAAAAATTTTTTGGTTTTAGTATTGGTATCGGTTTACCAACAATATCTAAACAACGACATTGTACGGTATAGAGCAATTATTGATTACTAAAAGTTGGCTGATTATAGTTGTGATTCATAATCTAAAATAGGATGCTTGTTTGAGCGCATCAGGAAATTAAGAGCGAACATTGGGCAGTAATTTTGTTCACGTATTATAATTGAGGAGGAACAGCAAGAGCCAGCCAGCCATACCTGTAACCAAGGGGATGGGTTGCTACATATTGCCCCCCTTGAGGGACCTGAAGGCCGCTAACAAACGAAAAATAATTTGAATTTGAATTTTTGTCTTCTCGTCTTCTCCTTCAATCAACGGGATATTTTTATTTGTGCGAACAATGAGATTTGTTAACGGAACGTAAAAATTGATTGTTATAGGCGACGATATAAAAGTCCCTGTGAGTACATTGTCTGCCTATAGTTCGGAAAATCCGATCAAGATACTGATACGGTACTCTGTTCCATGTGTATTCCTTTTCTTTCCACCATATATTTCTGCTCGAAATTTGAACATGACGCGAGAGAGATTTCATGACGCGAGAGAAATTTCGACACGAAATACAATATCCCAGCGACCCCCCCCTCCCCGGTCGCCAGCATGTAGCTAAACTCGGACCAGCGTAATAGGTATGCAGCTAGCCTAGAGCGGCTCGCAAATTTTGATACATTGCAGCCCTAAAGTATGAACTTGAAGTATTAGCAATTAACGTTTTTTGCCTCGCGCGCTCATTAGGGTTCCATTGACAGTAATTTTACAGTAATTAACCCAGATATCTTATAAGTTCAACGGCATGACGAGAAAAACAACCGTGCAGATGACCGTTATTGATTATAATATCAACTGCATCTATCCACCTTATTAAAATGAGTCCAATAATTAATACTTTAAGTTAAATTTGATTGTTAATACTTTAAGTTGACGTTAATTGTTAATACTTTATGTTAATATTTTAGGACTGCAATTTACCAAAATTTGCAAACCGCTGTGGACCGGTCCCTGCTGCTCTTCCTCAATTATAATGCGTGAGCAAAATTATTGCCCAATGTTCGGTCTTAATTTCCTGATGCGCTCAAACAAACATCCTATTGAAGATCATGAATCAAAACCATGTTCACCCAATTTATACTAATCAATATTTGCTCTTTACCGTTCGCTCTAGATTTTTCACACATTATAATTGTAGATTAGTAGCAGAGGCCAGCCAGCCCAGAGCCGCTGAATTTTGAGTTTTGATTCATGTACGTAATTGCTCATTAAATCAGACGTTTTGTTATAATGAAATTCACCTTATTTATTTTGCGTAATTTCTGTGTGGAACCTGCAAAAAAGACGTGTTCGCACTTGCAGCCGGATTTTTTACCCCTACACATCCGAATTTAGAAAGAAGCATGACTCATAACAATTTCTTGCAATACAAAATGAATCTGATGATATAAAATGAAATAACTGTCTACGAATGTTCGTCTCGCTTCCGTCTTGGCAAGACGTTTTCTCTATTGGTTAACAAAAAGTAGTGCTCTCAATAGATAAACAGCATTCTTCAACACTTTTTTTCTGCTGCACCAGTACGGATAGACGAGCCTAATAATTTCTTGAGAATCAGTAATTCGCTCGATCAATAGAAAAAGAAATATATTGCAATTGTCTAATTTCTCATTTGCTTCGAAATTTCAGATTGAGCAGGAGCAATGCAGGCCGGTTGGATCGCCGTGAGTTATCTGCTGATGTCTTTCATCGGCATCGTCTTGAACATATTTGTTATGTATCGACTTTATTGTCTGGCCAAGACAAAACGAGATCGCTTCGTGAGTGGCTTTGGTCTCCCATTGGCAGCCATGACCACTGCCGATCTGTTGTCTCTCATTTCAATCGTGATTAACATTCTGTTTCCTGTCTTCATTGCCCTATTCGAACCTTCACAAATCATCAGAGATTTGCAGTGCATGGTGCGTGAGTTTGAGTAAATTTTTTCTTACTTTATTTTATTGATTACTGAAACAGGAATTTTCCATTTGGTATGCGAACCTCATTCACCCATTACTTTTCATACGATGGTATTCAGAATAGCTCGTCGGAACGAAGAAAATGTTTTTCAAATAAGAACATTTTTGTGAAATGATTCATTACATAATTGCTTGATTTAATCGAGATATTTTGAAAGCTTTCTAATCGGTCTTTGAAAATTAAAAGGTAGCAATTTTTTAACAGTACTGTTTAATTAAGAAAATCGGCCGATTTTTTATGGCAGTTTGGCTTTTACGAAAATTGCCGCATTGTGTGAAAAGGGTATTTTTCGCCCTCTAAAAATTCTAAAATCTTGTGGTAGGAAACCAAAAGCTTGTAGACCCCTCATCCCCCCCAAGCCGCGCCTGATAAGAACAATAAAATTCTGTCTCAAAACTTGTAATTTATACAAGAATTAACCACAAACTGACACAGAAAGAATGATATTCAGGAAGCAAACAACATTTTACTACTTGAATAGCATTTATTCATTTAATTAAAAACCATTCCCTCAAATTTTTCCACAACGATTTTGGTCGAAAAAATTTTAGGTGTACAGTGTGTCTTTAAAATCAGGTTAGCTCTCGTAGAAATGATGATAATATGTTGACTTGTTTTCAAATTTAGTTGGTGCTCTTCGTGCTGCACACGATGACGACAGTGAGCACTTGGTGTTGGTTGTTCGCGTCGCTTATGCGCTATATAGCCGTCTACCATCCGCAAATACATCTCAGTCGTTGGCGTCTCGGCAGTCGCTCTCTTCTCAATGTCATCCTCGTTTC
>JAQGCX010000975.1:0-12859 GCA_034700205.1 Plectus parietinus | reverse complement strand
TCATCATTGGACCATTTGTGTATTTTTACGCCAGTTGTGTCCGTTTGTGCGGAAATTCGCGGACCACTGCCGAACCGGATTTGGAAGGGAACGCCGTGTTACAATATGAATTCAACAAAATGAAGAAAGGAATTAAGCAAATCGAAGAGCGGCTTCTTCAAATGGAGAGCAAAATGCAATCACCGCAAAGATAAATCAGAAAGAAATACAAGCCAATCGCAATTCAGTTGAGTAATTGAAGAGTAAGCACAAATCACCGTGATAAACATTCATTTTGATTAGGAATCACTTGCACCAAAAAAATTTGACAAAGTACAGAAACTGGCACTGAGTGTTTATTTGTTCGCTTTTGTTTTCGTCCGTATCATATAATGAACAATTGTCAAATCGCAAAGTACTGATCTTCTGAATATTCAGACAGTCTTTCAAAAGTCGTAATTCTTGCCATTCAATACAAATATACTTCACAGAAATGATCAACTTTCGAAGACCAGAGCACTTAGTCAGAGCATCCCAAAATTGCGCCGAGTTCCACTGACCATAATGAGGAATTCGAACGATAGTCTGTTGAGAATCGGCGCGTATGCTTCTGTGAGAACAGCCGTAACATGAATACCGCAACTGCCGAAATGCAATCCGTTTACGGACAGCGGTATGTGACGGGTGAGCAAAATCACTGTGCTTTTACGAAGCACCACAGCAATATCCAGCTGTCTAAATCGTAAAAACCGAACAAATATCATTATGAGCGTGTTCTCAATGTCATCGTCCGACATTGCGAATTTGCGAAATATTTTCTGATGTGTTAGTTGCAATGCGTACAAATAGCCGCTGAACAGTTTGTAACTGAAAGAAATTGACAATGATATTTGTGATCGTAGGGTTTTATACTCCGTCGGCAAGACATTTGCGAAACGACAACTGACGACTTCCTTCGATATGCGATGAAAGAAGTCCGTTTTCGAAACAATGTTTTGCAACACCAAGTCTGGAAGCATGATTCCGCCGTACACTTCAGACATCACGACAGCTACTGTTCACCGGGCACGAAAATGATGCTTGTAGACCGCCGAATACTACTCTTGGTGGGGTTTTTTTCGCATGCTTCCATTGCTGAAATATTTCAATTGGCGTTTGTTGCCTGCGGCGAAATATTCTTACCACTAGCAGTACTAACGTGGGGCATCGTGTGCCCTTGCGATGCGGCAGGCTGCAACTTGGATGTCCATCTTTCGAATTGTAATCTTTTGCTTCCATTTATCCGACGCGACGTCAAAATTGTGCCACTATTGTGGTCGTGAGTAATTTCCCGTGGTCAGCCAGTCTAGGCCTACCGATGTTCTTGTGAAACAAATGAATTTCTTGGTGCTGTGAAAACAATCGCAACATTCACACACAAACAAGTAAACTTTCAGAGTAGCAGATGTGACATGTAAGAAATGCGGATAGTGTTGTCCGAGAGAGAGAAAGGTTCACATGGGGAACTGAAAATGATCAATCAAACACGGTGATTCGCCATTTGCACGTCAATATTCAGGTTCGGAACCTGCTGCTCGTTTTTTTTCTTTTCCTTCCAGCAACCCATTCGTCTAAAGTGCTCTCTGAACGCTGAGCGATACTCGGTACTGCTCCAGAAGTAGACGTAGTAATTGCAGGCGAAGCTGACGTTGGCAGGGATGCCGGCGTAAGTTTCAATCAGCACCGAAGTCGTGTCATACTCATTGCCGCCAGTCGTCTGACCAATGAAAATGATCACATTCGCTAGCAGCCAACTGCACGTGTACGCCACCACAATCAACGTCAAAGAGTGCAAGATTTTCTTCATCGTCTCTGTTTGGTGTGTCCGATTTCGGTGATCTGAAATTGACACATTTTAGTGCAATCGACGAAAGAAAATCAGTACCCTCTATAGGTATTCTCGGGTCAAAAAGTTGGGGATGGTTAACATGGAAAACGTCGAAAAGTCAGGGGGATTAACATATCGTGCACCGAAAATTTCAGCGGGAATTCAAATTTCAGCACTAAAATTTTTACAAAATACCGTAATTTTTTACCGCCTTGGACGAGAGGGGTTTAACAAAACTCCGCCCTCTTTGTACCGGGTTAGGGGGGTTAACACCCCAAAAACCTCCAAAAACACCTACAGTACCCTCTTAATTTTTAGTCCAATCAGTGCACTACGAAATGCAGTTTTCAGACTGACTTATAAACGAACCAAGGTCATCTGTGCTTACTGCATACTGATGATCAAATACCGTAATCAGAAATATTGGCAGTTTTATTTGACCACGAATAATTAATCGAAAACTCACGCATTTTTCGCAGTGTGTAGTAAGCTCCACAGTACGTGACAATAACTAGCGCATTCAACAGCAGGTTACTTCGATTCCAAAATAATCTCGAATCTGCTGCATAGGCTCTTGGTAGATTACAGTACACAATCGTTCTATTGTTTTTCGTTGTTTCTAATGAAATAACACCGTAGATTAAACCAACCGCACCATAAACAATTCCAGGTGTGATCAGTACTGTTATATATTTAAGACTCGGCCAAGTTTTATATCTGAAATAAAAAAATAAGCAATAAAACATGGGAAAGAAATTGTGAAGAAAAGTTTACCTAATCGGCGCTTTTATCGCCAGAAGTCTGTCAAAGCTGATTGCCCAAATAAGGTAGGTGTCGAAATTATTTGCGAATAACATGAAAGCAATGGTGTAAAAGCATCTTTTCTGAGTTGTAGCTGGTTGGTCAGTGAAAATGCGAAAAATCGATTGAATTTCGCCCAGTAGATTGCCCAAGTCAGCAAGAGCAAGTAAAGCCATCAGTACATTACATCTGTTGTGCAACGTTTTCTTCCAGAATGTGGCGATTATTATGTTGACACTTCCAAATATTCCGAATGGCAAAATAATGCTAAGCATCGAAGCAATGAAGTACCCATTACCATCACTCATGTCGATTACTGAAAGAACTTTTCAGCGGCCTAGACTTGCAGTTGCAGTTATTTTGCAAATGCCAACATTATTTTTGAAGATTAGATGTTCACATTACCTAATTGTCTTCAATTTGAGCCGGAACAGCCATATCTATAAATCATTTGTTGAATTTTAAATGCCTATTTGATAAAGTGTGGTTGCGCTGCGAAAAGCAGTTTTCAGACTGACTTATAAACGAACCAAGGTCATCTGTGTTTACTGCATACTAATGATCAAATATAATCAGAAATATTGGCAAATAGTGATGCGCTAACGACGAGTAAACATTTGAGTTGTTTTGGCATGTTTCTAACTAATGTTTCAAAATAGACTGGACACATACATTCACCACTAATGGTCTCCCAGCTTTAGCTAATACCTGCGCGGCGCCTGCCGTTGCATGGTGGCAGGCGGTACCTCATGACAGAATTTGCACGAAATCCGTAGTTAAAAATAGGACGTGTCTCGCTTCGCTGTGAATTCATGTTTATAACTAAATCTCTAGACGTAGCCGTCTAATTGACTTCATTTTGTAGCACATTCAATCGCGAATGACTTCACTGCATTGGATGGAGCGTCTGTTGCGACTCAAAATAGCAGCTTTTATATGCAATTGCACAGAAATTATCAAGTATTCAAAGTTTCTGTCGCATAAAAAAGGAGTAATAAGCTACCTTTCTGAGCAATCTGAGTATGCTCTTATGATTCAGTGGCACAAAAAATTTTCCTTTGCCTATGAACTTCATTATGGCTTCACATTTATATTTGATGTATTTTTGCGCTGTAGCAACCGGGGGTTCTGATCAGAGCGACCAAGGATGAAAATAACTCTTTACGTGTCGCCTGTATGGCAGCGACAAACCTCAGCGTCCCATGTCCCAACTGGATTAATGAAAAATAAGTAAGACGCTATTTCCTGCCCACATTTTGTGCTGCCGTCTGGACGTTACGCTCCTGCTGGTTTGTTCTTGCTCTGTGATGTGTGAAAGCGAGAAAAGAATGCTGATATCGATACGTGTAAAATATGACCACTGTTATGAACAGAACAGCAGAGTACGTATAATACAGATGTAGCACCATGATTCAAGGCATCGTCGTCCAACGGTTCAAGGGCAACAACAATATTTAGTCAGTTCGGTGAACAGAGTGTCATTTCGAGAAATAAATCGAGATCGCGCTGTCACCAAGGTTCTTCTTCAGAGCGTACGAGTGTCACGTATTTAATCTTTGTGCTGATCGGTAAACAACATGAGTAATCCATTGCTTGACGGAGAAAACGTCTGCGAAGATAGCTGGGTGATTTCTGCCACCGCAACGATGGGTGGTCAAAATGCCCGCCAAGTACCATCTACCAGACGCTGCATCGTGACACATAAGAGGCGAACCTTCGTCATTCTGCAATATGTAGGCGATCGGGCAGTCATAACCGTCATTTGTATTACGCGCATTATAGTACGTTCATTATGACGTTTCGTTGGTCACTTTGATGTGTTAAGATGAAATGGTTTCTCTTTTCGTATATATTAATCAGATTTACGCGATTGGAAGAGTTGGATTTGGAGTTGGCCTAAGGGCCGGTCGAATAAAGCAATTTTCGGTTTCTACTCATTCACTAGACATCCCACAAATAGGTTTTCTACTGCAATTTTTAATGTGCATAAAAAATAAGGTGACTTACAAAGCAAGGTCCCCAATCTTGATTCTTAGATGCGGCACAAAGAATTGAAGAGTCGATTAGACCCATATAGTGGTCGCTCGAGTTGCATTCGTCGCTTTTCCACACATCCATCTCCAAATGGCGCAGCTGCTTGTTCAGAAAGTAGCCTGCAATATAGGATTCGAGGCTGTTCTGCTAATTGCGCAGATAAAATTTATACCTCCAGGGTTGGTGTATCCCCAACCGGCAGTGACGCAAAATGTTTGATCGACAGTTTCTCTAGGTGGCAGGCAGATGGCGCCAAGTAGTCCGTTTGACTGCCGTTTGTTCAACGGCAGATCGGTTTTCAGCCGTACGAGCATCGCGTCGTTGCTGGCGACCAAGGTGCGGAACTTGTAGTTGGGATGAATGACGAACTCGGCGATCAGCCTGGTCATCGTGGTCTCGTCGGTCTCATTGGGTTGCGCATTGCCCGCGATCACACGCCAGTCTCCTGGGTCTGCATCACTGAAAGTTGATGAGTCTGGCAAGAAATGTGCTTTACATTCCGTCATACTTGCGCAAAGTCCGCCATTACTTTTTTAACGTCACGGCCGAAAAATTGAAGAGGATTCTTCATACGTCACGGGCTTTTTTGCACGGGAATTCAAACTTCAATACAAAATTTGAATTTTCCCGCAAAAATTTGAATTTTCCCGCAAAAATTTGAATTTCGCACCCAAAATTTGCATATTAAAGTACGGTAAGGCAACAAAAGTCTACACAGGATATGTCATGGCGGTCCAACCTTGCTCATGTATGCATACCGTAAAAACAAACAGAAACGAATGTATGTGCAACAGCAAGTAAACAATACATACAAAAGAGTGAATAAAATAATTTTCTTACATTCGACGGACGCAAAGTGCAGAAGTGAGTAGCCAGGTGGAGGAGACGATGCTGGCGGTGCAGGCGCCCTTATTGCGCGGATGGTAGAGCAGCGCCAATGAGGGCCACTGGTGCTGTCCGCTGACATGGCCGCCGACTACGCGCTTCGCCCGACTGTTCTTTGTTGGATGCCACACACCACAAGACGATCCTTCGCATTCCACTGCCAATGCGTGGTCGCCATCGCAGTCGGACACTTGACCACCGCCTTCAGTCAGTCGCACGAGTGGCTCTCCGGTGAGAACGGCCGTCTTTGATAATGGCGTTCTGCAAATAGAATCGTTAAGGTATTTTGTTCCCAAAGAAACGGTATTTACCCTTGTCCAAATCGTCGACAAACAAACTGAGCGGCCTGATCGACAGCGTTGTCGAAACAAAGAACGCCCGTTGCATTTCCATTGTGTACTTCCGTCAAGCCGTCCGACCGCAATCGCTCTGAAAACAATCACTTTCAATCTCTCTTCTGTGATAAAAATTAGAGGGAATTTGAATTTAATGGTGAAGATTCGAATACTTACCGCAACCCCATTCATCGCTGCGGTCCGGACAGTCGCTGTTGCCGTCGCACTGTTTGTTCTTGTGCACACATTGGCCTGAGTTGCAGCGCATCTGATCAGCAGAACAGGAACAGTCGGCTTCGTCTTCACCGGACGCACAATCAATCACTCCATTGCACCTCCACGCGTCCGTTATGCACCAGCCTTCCCCACAGAGAAACTGATTCGGCGCACAGCTATTAGCTGCAACATGTCAATGAAACTCGTCATGTCGAATTTGTGCAGCAATATTCTCACAGCAATTATATTCTTCTTCGTGATTAGGGCAGTCCATTTCGCCATCGCAAATCCATTCCTTTGGAATACAGTAACCTGAGGGACAGCGATACTCATAGGACTGGCATTGGAAAGTTGCTGAAATATTCAGCAATAAATTCAGTGTTTTGGCGTCAAGAAAAAATAACGTACCACATTTGGTTTCGTCGCTCTTATCGTTGCAGTCCGGAATACCGTTGCAGACTTTGTCCAAAGCGACACAATCGCCATTGTCGCATTCAAAATTGCCGTAGCAGTGCAGTTTGTCGCAGAATTGCTCGTCTGAACCGTCGCTACAGTCGGCGATACCGTCACAGCGCTCCCAGTTGTAGAGACAGGGAATGCGGCTCACACCCGTCCCACATTTGAACTGGTCAGCACCGCATGCAACGTCACGGTCGAATACAGGCAACCATGTTGATACTGCTGGTGACGTTGTTGTTGGAGCAAGTGTTGTTGTTGTCGTTGAAGTTGTCGTTGTTGTAGAGGTGATTATTGACGCAGCTGAGGTGGTTGTAGTTTCCGTAGGCGCTCCAATAATCAACCCATTTGTTCGACTACGATCGACTGTCACTTTGACGCCAACTTCAGATATTTGAAAAGGACGACCAGTGATAAGGAAGATTTTTTCGTCTGGACTGGAGAGTTTGCGATTGTCGCTGATATCACTAATGTAAGGCAGGGGTACTGTAGATGAAACTTGTTCAGTCACAGCAATCTTACGGCGCAACAGAAAAGGCACGAGAGCTGCAAATTAAATCCATTAAATCTCGGAAAAGATACCAATGCTAACTTACCATTAAGCACAACGAGAGCGATCACAATTATGACTAGAACGACGATGGCACAGTGCAAAGAATTCCGTCGATTCCGCTCCTCTTTGCCTGGATAGTGGAACCCAAATTCACTGCAAACGCGTAACATGTCATTCGTTGACTTCGGTTATTGAATCAAGTGCCGACTGCACAAATGCATTGGTGAGCAACTCGTTTATACAATATATGTATTACAATTTTGTCGAACCTTGAGATGAGTACAGTTCAACGATCTCTTTCGGTCAATTGCCAAATTAGATATTCCGGTCAGGTTATGGTACAGTATACTGTGCTTTGCAGAGACGCGCGCATATGCAATGCAACCTAATCTCGAGTCAGCAGTGTCCTTCTACGGTCCCTTGCCAATCATGCACTCCCTCCGTGCCTCCGAAGACGTGCGTAGATTTGCGGGATTACTGCGCCGAAGACGGCCTCGATGGCCGACGCACCGGACCCGTAAACAACTTTTGGCAGACTTGAATGGCGGTCGTCCTTGAGCGCTCAATCGCCTAACTGCGCCGTCTCTCGGAGATGCGGAGTCAAGAAGATTTGGAGGCCGCTGGACGCTGCTGGATGGATGAACGGGTCGTGGACGGCCATTGTCTGCCCGATGATCGATCAGCGCCCGTTTTCGCGCACCGCCTGGCCTCGCACCTCAGCCAATTTGTCGGCTCGGTCTCACGCAGCGATGCCACAATAGCCTGCGCAGACGCGCCCCTAATCGCCCCTTACCCGTGCAACAATTGACCGAATTACACGCCAATCATAAATCGCACATCTACCACTCGACTGTAAGCGCTTTGTCGGCGATTTCAACCTTGGTTAATTTACAGATCGAAACCGGATTTGATAGAAACGGCTGAAGAATACTTGCGCGGGCATGTCAGACGCGTGAACTGTGACCAGGCATTCACCCTTTCAAAGTGCAACCTGTCTTCTACGTTTAAATATCTGACTGACATTTCGAACCAATCTTATCTCGTCTGATTCTAAGAGATAGTATTTACGTATAGGTCGCTTTCAAATGTGTACTTACCGCAGCTTCTTGACGACGGGCGAATTGGCGACGAAGGAGGAGAAGGCGTCGGGCGATTGACACCACATGGTTCTCGTCTCATCGACATTTTTGCTGTCGTTCAAGTCGATTGTCAGTCGCAGCCGATTGCGCGAAGCGGCCGCCAAAGCGCCAATGTCTTCGTCGGACATGTCGCACGTAAAGCTGCCGTTTACATACGAGCCACGGGTCGTGGTACTCAATTGGACGGGGTCGAGTGAGCAGGCGCAGCAGTGGTCTGAATCCGGCTGCTTCGCCTTCGTCGGCCGATGCTGTTTGTTGCCTGTGCGAGTGAAGGAGACCATCCGACTTTGGTCGATCATGCCAGACCAGAACGCATGTCTCTTCTGCTCGCGCGGCGAAATTGCACCATCTTGCGACTTTTGTGACGAGTTCTGTTCGAGCAGATCGGGTATATTCTCGTAAATCGGCGAAGCAGTCATTTCTTCACGGCCGCTCGGCTGAAATTCAACAATCAATTATTGATTTAATTTTCTAACGAATCAAAAGAGAGGCAATATTTGCAATTTGAATTGAGATATTTTTAATTGCAACATGCAAAAGTATGGGAGAAGCAAAACTGTGAAGGATACAAGAGATACAGTGGAACCCGGTTATAAGAGCATTTATGGTATCAATTTTTGCAGCATGTTACAACATATAGGAACGCTACGCATAACAGCGTAGCTGTCTTACACGTTGTAGCATGCTGCAAAAATTGATACTATAAATGCTCTTATAGCCGGGTTCGACTGTATTGCACTCTCTTTATTGACCCACCTCAACAAGGGCCAAAACAATTTCGTCCATTGGAAGTAAAATATAGCATCTGGCTGGGTCGTAAATAATGCCGCGCAATTGTATTAATGTGCTAGTTTCTATCGATAGCGATAAGTTTGTATATTTTAGCGGTGAATTCTATCTTCGAGACACAATTTTGTTCGGCATTGCCGCTGTGACGCTGACCGTACTCTTCGCCGTCCACACTGGACTGATCACTATTTCCCGGGTTCGTTCTTGAGATCTTCTTTGTTCAGTACTAAAAATATACGACAGAGATGATTCAGGTTGACCGGACGCCCGATGTGGACAGTGAAATGGCGTCCCTACCCCCAGGCATGGACTTCCAGAACGCGTTCTCGTCGGAATACGATTAGCCCGGTAGCAGAGCGAAAAACTCGAATTTGCATACTGCCACTGTTCAGTAGTGTTGAATGTCGTGCGCTGGTCGAGTGCTGACGACTGGACACGAGATGTCAATCGTCCAGTAAAGAGTGCTTAGTGTTGCATGTGAATAGAACGCTTGATATGGAGATTTGTGTACGACAAAGGAATACATCTGTCGTGTCGTCGGGGATCTCGTTCACAAAGGCGGACCGGTCAGTGCGCTGTGCCCACGACGCGCGTTCAGCTGCGGTGGCCATGTCGCGTTTTGTCGGCCCCGATTTTTCGTAAACGTCGTCATCTCCTTCCTTCCCGGCCGCCCCGTCGTCCCGCCTGTACGCGTCGTAACGGGTGGTCGGTCGGCCGCCGATTCGGCGTCCAGCCCAGTCGGCCACATTCACATTCCTCCATTTCCTCACCGCCGCGTCTCGCCGTGTCCGCAGAGGCTAACTATATTCCGCCAATTCTTCGGGATATGCCATGATCCAACGCTGCTTCACGTGGTAAGCGCTATCTCCCTTCGCTTTTCTGCTAATTGTATCGCCTTTGTTCTCAACCAGGTACGCGTCCTTTTTGAATCGTCACCCAATTTTGGTTCTATTCGCCACTGGCCTACTTTGCACCGTTGCGTCAGCGTTTGCGGGCTGGGCCAATTACGGCGCGTTCAGTTGGACTCCCGAGAAGGTAAGCGACTTCCGGTTACATTCCGCCATTGACACCAATTGCCGTCCGTTGCAAGGGTTTCGAGACTCGCGGTACCGAGTACGCCGGCCGACGGTTGGCGTGGGACGCGTTGCAAAACGAACTGTTCGCTGCGAACGGAAAAACCGACCAGGTCAAGTACAAGCAGCGCGTAGAACGCGATGCAGACGGCGCTCCGGACGTACCTTCGTGGGCACTCAAATTCATCAGCGCCGTTGCTTCCACCCCCTGCACCGCTTACGAAGCGGTTGTGCCGCAAAGTTAGTTACAGTTGCAGTCGCACGGTGTCCCAGAGTGCATGATGCCTCTTGCAGTGGAGTATTTGTCGCAAGCAGTCTTCCAAGTGCCGACCTTGGATGCGCTCTTCAGCGTCGAGGTCATGCAAGAGCTTTGCGCCTTACAGACGGCGATTGAACCGCCAATGGAACGCTTTGCTTTCTTGACACCTTTTCGAAACATTTGGACGCTTCCGAACTACGCCACCTGCTTGTCGCCTCTTTATCATTTCAATTGCTCCTTTATGACACCAGAGGACATAGACTATTTGCGAACGACGATTTCATTTTGTGGTCAGTTTCGGCGGGAAATTGTGTCGTGCGCCGTAGCCGAAGGTCGGTGTGATCAACTGCCTTCAAATTGCTCCTCGCAACTGGTCCGCGATCTTTTCTTCCGGATTCTGCCTGAAAATATCATGGACACTGCGGTGTCGCCTGTTTTTATCAACATCTTCCTTCCCGTATACACCTACGAGGCTTACCGTATAACCGGCTATCGAGCCGCCACCTTAGATAAATTTGAAGCATTGGACAAAGCCATCATGAACTATGCCGAAAAATGCAAGCATATCGAACTGAAAGGTAATGCAATCTTTGATGTTTTACCATGCATTCATTAATTTATTTCCTAGGCGTGTATTTGGACATAAAAATGGCGCAGTTCGGCTACGTGATGGGCTTGGATATGCGTTGGGGGATTTTGGCAATAGTCTCGGTGATTGCGATTATCTACGGGTACTGCGGCAGCATTTTCTACACGCTAATGATTGCCGCGTCACTGGCTTTCTCTTTCGGCACGGCGTTTTTCGTGTACACTACAGTATTCGGCATCAAGTTCTTTCCGTTCATGAACTTTCTCGTCGGCATTCTTCTGGTTGGTATCGGAGCCGACGATACTTTTGTGCTCAGCTTCGTATTCGCTCGTTCGATTCGAGACACGGCAGGACTGATTAATTGCGACACTATTTATTCGGCGCTTTCTCATTCGGCCTTGTCTATGTTCGTCACCTCGGCCACTACTGCCGCAGCATTCTATGCCAATGTCATTTCTGACGTCGTAGTCATACGGTATGCGCAAGTTATCATAGAAAATGTAGTAGCGAGCATTTGTTTCAGTTGCTTCGGATTATTTGCCGGGACGACGATGCTGCTCAATTACCTTTTGGTAGTGACGTGGCTGCCCGCTGCACTCATAGTTATGCACCGATACATCAATCCAGGCTGCGTGCGCTTCGCAAATCTGCCGGTCATTCGACCCCTGCTCAGACCGTTCATCAGCACGATGGACAAGGTGAACAAGGCCGTCAGCAAGTGGATGGTGTATTGTCTGGAAGACGTGCTGCCGTTCGTCGTGGACAAGGGGAAGTACGTGTGGGTCGTGGGTCTGAGCGGTCTGATGGTGGGCAGTGCCATGATCTCGTTCTACTCGCCCGGGCTGCGTCTGCCGGAGCGCAACCCTCTGCAAGTGTTCAAGAACGCTCATCCATTTGAATGGTACGACAACAATGCCGAACTTCTATTCACGTTCGCTGCGCGCAAGTACCAAGTACCCATGTACGTGCGCTTGATCTGGGGCTTCCGTCCGGTCACCGACGCCGGCCTTCTCGATCCTGCTAACCTTGGCCAGCTTCGTCGCGATTTCCGCTTCAAACTGAACTCGGCTACGAAAATCCGCCAATTGGCCCGGATTGTTCGCGTCTTGCGAGAGGTTTCAGTGGCAGACAATGAGACTGAGTCCACGTATCGCTACTGGCCCGAGCGCTTCCTCACTTGGTCCGAGCGGCTGTCGTGTCGCAAAAATTCATCTCAAGTGTGCTGCAACATTTCGCACAAGCTGTTCAATCAAACGAAATTACCAAAGTGCCTGGGATGGGCGTCGGAAAGATTGTTTGTGAACTTTGGCGATACACCAATTTTCCTGAATGGCTCGAGCTCGATGGTTGGCTACACGATGCGGCTGAACACTCGATACAGATACTCGAGCACGTTCAGCAAGCTGGACGACTTCTACACCAGTGTGGAACGCGACACGCAGCAGGTGATTAAGACCAGCGGCGACGGAGGTCGTGGTGGATGGTTCGTCACGGATCTGACATTGATGACGCGCTGGTACGACTTGCTGTGCACGCTGCTGCACGGCACGCCCGTGTCCGTGCTCGGCTCCATCGCCGTCGCGCTCGTCGTCGTCGTATTGACGACACGCACGCTGAGCATCAGGTAACATTGCCGCAGTCCGATCACGTCTTATTCCAGACATGGGCACGTTTTTTCCGTTAGGGGGGTAGCGATCCCCAAGATCAGACGCTCATAATATCTAGTGTAAATTTTCGCAAAAAAAATATTTTCCGGACCAAAAAAAAAAAAGGGTCTCAGATTTTCGAACCTCAAGCAATAGAAGGGGGACCCTTGTATTGCTAATTTTTTTCTACCCACCCCCTCCCCCTGGCGACCTTTTTTTTAAAAATCTCAAAAATTTT
>JAQGCX010000974.1:0-12860 GCA_034700205.1 Plectus parietinus | reverse complement strand
AAGCCAAAGCCTAAGCCAAACAGAGGTAGGAAAGGTGGTGAGTCTGCGATACCAGAGCCTTGATGGCGGCGAGAATATTGCTATAACGCGCCAAGAACAGCAAGCAACACAAACTCGTCCAGTTTGTGTTTCACATGGCACACATAATAGAGAGAAGACACAATGAGAACGTTAAATGGACAATAACCATCAATAAATTTCAATACGTTCAACATTTAAAAAACGAACAAGCACGTAACTTTCAAGTTCACCAATACATGATAAAGTAATTTTAGGAAGGAATTTTTTTGTGTCAATTGTCCACGACTCGCGCCGCGAATGATACTAACACGCGCCACGAACGATCTACGAACCTAGTTTGTGCGGCGATGAATAAACCCGTCAACTTAGGGTTTCACTAACTATTTGTTTAATGACCAACAATGCGGAAAAATGCGCGACCAATAACATTGCGAACCTAACAACACAAAGCAATCCCCAGCTAAGAATAAGACACAATAAATTGCAAGGATGAATAACTTTTTGATCACATCTCGAAAGAGATGGACAGACAAACTACAAGTATTGTGTACGGAAATAAGCACACGACGAAACCTAAGCTACAGCGAGCAGTATGTCAGCGGACCCCAGATATTACCCCAAGTAATGGAATGCTAAAACCAGATAGAACCTGACGAGATGACTGGAGTCATCAAAGTTTTCCACGATCGCAAGAGTCTGAAAGAACTAATTTTCAGAACAGAAAATCTATTTCAACAACAAAATATATTAGCAAAACATCCCGCGGTGTTGTGTTGTCCTTGAAATTGCTAATCTCAAATTTTTACACGTTCATAATTTGAAGCTCTTTGGATAGTCAAACGCAATCTAGCCGTACTTCGCGAAATTCCACCTGTTTCATCCGAAATTTCCTCACAATAATGGCCATATCTAGTGGTATTTGTGGAATAAATTACAAGGCAATCTGTATTTCTTCGGTAGAGATATGGTGATTTTTAAAAATGTACTCCTTTTTTGAGCGACCCGTTGTTCTCGTGAGTAAAAAAGCGTCTAGTCGAATCTTCCCGCGGTCTCCAATATGAGAGTCGTCGAGTTGTTCCTCCGCTTCTCGACTCTTCCGTTGGCCGAGTCGACGGGACGGTGTGAAGTGGTGAATGGACGGCCATCTGCAAACAGACAAATTGAAAACTGTTTTCATTGAGAGTCAAAAGCTTTCGTTAAGAGAGGAAGCGGACTCTCTCAAGGTGTCGGAAAAGTAAAAAGGTCGGAAACACGGATCGAGTTTCAACGCGGTTGAACAGTTTTGAATCAACAAAATGGACAATAAAGGCTTCAAACAAGCTCGACTGATGATCTCTAATCATTCAGCGGCAAATAGTTTGCAACGAATTCGGACAGAATGAATATTGTATCAAAATTATCCTCGCAATCGTGCGCACAATTATTTTGAAGTCGCAAATAACAGGCTATGATCGCGCATGAACGAACCCGTCAATATAATGTTTCCGGCAAAATTTAAAAAGATACAGAGTAACTTCAACGCTAATTTTTTCTCTGTATTGCGTTCGTATAGATATCATTGCAAAATTTCAACGACATATTCTTATCATTGTGTATTCCAGCTAACCACCTCCAAATGCACAGAATGCGCAGACAGGGACACCCACCCCCTTTCCCAATCTATGCTAAAACCAATGCACTGCCTGAATAAATGCAAACTAACTCAACGAGTTCCAACTTGCAATTTCCGATTCGCACAGTTCTTACTTCAAATCCGGCGAAAAGAACCAAGCAAAAAAGCAAGGTAACTGTCAGAAGCCTCAACAAAGAAAGTGGTGCACAACACGCGGTATAAATGACGTGAGTGACAGCCAGAGCGCGGGCGAAAGTGTCCAGTCTCGACTTTGGTGGAGTCGAGATCGCCCAACCACCCGGGGCCGAAAGGTAAGAGCGGCGAGCGGCGCGACAGATCGGCTGGAGTGACCGGAGAGAGAGAGCCGGTTGACGGACGACAAAGAGGGGGCGGAGGGGACGCGTCCAAGGGTGAAAGAGAAAGTCCAACAATACCAACGGCGCCGTGCCGCGATGCGAAGGCCGAAAGGACGCGCGCGCAATGGAAAAGAGCACCACTTGGAGTACGGCGTCGTCACTAATCCTCCGCTACCGGCACGGTATATCCCCAGTCCTGACGTACGCGTGATGACCTGCACAGATCGCGTTTCGCACTCACTCACTCACTCTTTCAATAGCAGTCGTAATATCCACGTTCAAAGGGAACCGACCAAAAGCTTACTTTTCTTATAATTATAGGTGAAAGCTAGATTTCAATTGTAAGCTAAGATAATGATAATTTAATCGCCGAAAATATTTTTGTAAACACAACGAAGGATTGATTTTGTTAGAAAAGATGATCACAAATATCAATGCAAGAAATAAATGGGGATAAATATTTTTCTGATATTCACCAGTCCCAACGTCAATGAGCATGACGTAAAAAGTGTTTTGGTGAGCAAAGATAGTGAAAAACAAGGAATGTGCGCGCTTCAAAACTAAACCCGTCAAGTTGGAGTTTCAGCGCGCGTATATATCAGATATGTTAATCTATGCACAATTCCTCTCTGGGGTCTCAACTTCGAAAAATTAAAAATTGCGATCATTTAAATTAAAAGAAAATCAAACCCATATTGAGTCGGAAAAACTTAGTAAATGTTTGAATAAAACTCAGTTGAGGACATTTAAATGTATTCCAAAAAGCAAAATTGTTCGTGAATTGGACATCCTGGCCTAATATCCTAACTAGCCGTCCCCCATCGTTTACAGGATTTGATGGCGAGTGCGGCGAAAAAGCGCACGCAGAGGAGACCCAACGGACTAGGGCAGAGTGTCCGCGCACGCCGCGCGCCGACCGTCACCACAGCCGCAATACTACCGTTGGTCAAACACCGGCGCTCTCACATCGCGCCGGCAGTCGGCTTTGGCCGCTTTTCCGGTTCGCTACGCGCGTTTTTTCGCCCATTTGCCGCCACTCCAGCGCCGTGCAAAGCTCCCGCGAGAATGGATCGGTAGAGTGGATGTGGGATTCGGATGGAAGAGACAAACGCACTTCAACGGGAGAGATAATTGCGGAAAGAATTGCGGTCTTTTTTATCTTCTTGTCACCAGACACAGACAGGATTCCGTATCCTATAGTGATTTCCAAACAAAGCTGTTTGGATTCAAAAAGACAAAGTGCTGTTATAAGGACAATTTGGCATGATTAATTTTTGGTTAGTTCATGGTCACTAACAACTGATAATTAGCGCACGATCACAACCAACGAGACATGAGCAACAATTGAAACACAAAATCGACGGGTCAGAATTTAGCCGCACCTAAAACACAAACGTTTCTCTATTTTTCTCCTCACCAATTTCGCGAAACCTTGTTTTGAAAATATCTTCTGAAACAGTGGAAAATCTGGTCCAACAGGCAACGTGTCTATGTCTATCACAGCTATTCAAACAATGTTGAATAGAGCGGTTCTGATCGCCGCCGTACTGTTATTGCTCATATTCCACAAACCGGCATGCAGACAGCATTGTCACTGTTTATTTGTTCTTGGACTAGATGTAATATAAACGATCGATAAACAACAAAGCCGGTGGTTGCTACCGGTTAGTACAAGTAGATATTGACTAAGTGACTATTGCTGAGAGGCGAGACAAGCGAAAGCAATAAAAGAGGAGGATATTTTGAAGAAAACTAAGTAAGAGACGTGAAATTTGTTTGCAAAACATGCAAAGTCAATCAGAAAAAGATGTCCAACAAGCCAGTAGTCTGGCAAACTGACAAGTGAATTTGAAAAGTCGACAAGTTTCAGTCAAAAGTGACATTGTGAGTGGACTAAGTAAGTCCTACCAGTTCACAGAAAGACCAGAAAGATATTCTCGGTCTCGGATTACCTTAGCGATGCAAATTATCCTGCGCCTCACCTCCCATCAATGGAAAATTACTATGGCAGATGGTCGCGGAATAAATGATTGCTGTATATTAGACTGGCAAGAACTTGGATATTTCGCGTAAATTGTAAAGCGATGTGACTACGCAGTAATTTGATCATGAACTGGAAAAATGACTGATTGGGTTACACGTAAAAACGGAAAAACTGGAAGAACAAGTTTTGCATTTTACAAGAATTTATGCTTTCCTGGCAATGAAATAACGTCACTATAATAGTAAATTATTTAAATATTGAGAATTAATGGAGTACCGCCGCCGTAAGTATTTTTCAGCAAGTTCGGGTGCTAAACGAAAATATGCTTCACGTGGAAAGCAATTCTTCAGAGCACACAACTAGAATAGAATACCGGGTCGAACTACTGATATCATAGTTTCTAAGATTGAGAAAGATGTGCGATTCAAAGTTGACCCGTCAAGTTGGTGTTTCACACCGCGCACCAATAACCAACATATCTCATTATTATTGCAAAAAATAGAAACCTGCACAACAATATTCTGCGAAAACTCAAGATTTTAGCAACCAGATTTCTTCAGCCCCCCCCCCCCGCCTGGATGGTTCATTACATTGGTTGGTTAAATATTTTTGTTTGCCCAAGTGCCTAATGTCCAGTTCGCGCCAAGAGAAAGAAGTTATGATAAAAATCGCGTCCATCTCAACGATCAACACTAAAGCGCACTAAGCTTCCCCAATCGTATCCGTACTTCGCATAAGAAGTCAAAAACCACCAGGGCCTCGGGTTGGCAATCGTCCGGTGAGTGTTTGGGCAATAAATCAGGCAAACTGCGCGGTCCGGCGATTTCTCGGTCCGATTGTGCTGACAGTGCTGCCAATGTGCAAACTAGGTTGCCCGTCGAGGCGAACAGTCGGCGCCCCGGGGCGGCGACCTCGTCCGACAAAGCCGACGAGCCGCGCAGACTCGCACTCATCGCAGCGGACAAAATATGACTATTGCCAACCCCCCACCCGCAGCGCAGGTGATTAGTGAAAATTGTTGTGGTTTACCGAGTTTCTTCCCCGAAAATATGCCCACTGCAGAGGTGGGCAAGGAGGGAGGTATGGAGGTACGTACCCCCCCAAATGGGTATGTACCTTTTGTCTCTCTGTGGCCTGCCCCCGGACGCCAAAACAAGTATCCCCCAAAACGCCAACACGTGCCCACCTCTGGCCCGCTTCCATAAAATTGCACTTAAGATTGCGGTCAAGATTGTTGGGGGCACGAAGAGCGTAAGTATTTTCGCACGAAAATACAAATCTTAGAAAATATTTACTGATAACTGTGAGGGAATTTAAATTTTAGCAGCAATTTAACGATTTGCACACGATTAATTGCGCGTGAATTTAAAATTAGGCAGGAATTTTACAATTTACTTGCAATTGTTTGTGCGGGCATTCAAATTTTAGCAATAGGTTTTTGCGCGCTTCGCGCGCCCAACGATCTATGCCCGCAGGCAAATAGGCAATTTTGAGGCAGAGGCCGCCAAAGGTTTGACTCCGAGCAAAGCCGATGCTAATCGCAGCGGACAAAATATGATTATTGGGCACCCCGCGGCGCGGCGATTGTGGAGAATAGTAGTACAACGATACGTTGGCATTCAGCCCGCCGCCGCGACGCACAATACCTCCTCAACCTTGAGCGTGTGAATTCGCCGAGGGGAGATGTGGGTCGGCGGCGCCGGCGAGGACAAAGACGCACCAGAGTCGCCAAATCTTAATTGGCGGAACGAACAGACTGTAAGGGGAACAACCAGGGCACTTACTACTTTCAGGGAAAAGTTCTGCAGCCGGTGGCAAAGACTGATCGGTATTTGTTTCTAAATCGATTTAACCGTCATTATTTTAGCATATAAAAAGTTTTGGCTGTTTTAAAACAGCAAACGCAAATAACATAGGAAATCCATGAGATTGTGGTGAGTAATCTAATCACAATATTATAGCTGATATCGACATCATTCGATATTTATATTGTGATTTTAAAATATTTCGCGTAAATATTATTTGCAAATTCACAGAAGAATCGCACACCATCAGTTTGAACGCACCTAGCGGATTATTTTCTTTTACGAAGCATGAAGTTGACGGGTTGAATTTTCTCACGCACCAACGCTCGAAATAAAATAACTTCTGCTTATTTGCCAAGCAATTTAACCGAATGATACTTGTGATTTGTAGCGTGGGAGGTGCAAGACTTGCCTAGATACAAGAATGCGCAGTCATCAATCAGCGTGGAAGGTGCGTAATTGGCGAGGGAGAACTAGATATTAAGAAAACGATATTTACAAAATTCTGTGCAAATGAACGTCCCCGACTAGGAATACTATGCGCATGAACAAAAATATAGTGATTTCATGAAACACAAAGTTGACAGATTGCGTTTTCTCACGCAATTTCTCTCACAATAAATCGTAAACGCAAACAAAAGTGAATTCTGCTTACTTGCTAAGGAATCTTTTAAAGACCTTTGTGTAATTTTCGCACAGGAGGTATAAGACATGTCCAGATGGAAGAATGCGCAGTCATCTATGAGCGTGGAAGGTGCGAAATTGGTGAGGGAGAAGTGGGTTGGACACGGGTCGGCATGCGGGCACGGACACAAAGGCTCGGTCCCTCTGCCAGGCGCGCCTACCCGGCGGACCTCGGCCGACCGTCATCGAGGCCACTTCCGGCCTTTTCCGTGACCTTTCGTCGCTCAGCGCCGATTTGTCCCTCCCCATCCCTCTCGGCGTGCCCAAGGTCACGAAAGAAGGCAAATCTTGCAGACGCTAGAGGCAAATCGCTACTTAAGATGGGACTCGGAGATGACAGGGCCTTGCACAGACGGTTTGAGACGGTGCATTGTGCCGTTCGAATCGAAGCGACAGATGAAAGAGAGTTTTTTGCGATCGCAAACTGCCACTCAGTGTCCAAGAGATGATACCAGGGGAAATATGGCAATCAGAGATGTTCTCCAATTGCTCAGATATAATAGTGACGCAGATATGGGAAATCTTCGAGCAAATTTGTTACAAATAATAGCATCAATCGTAAAAAAAACAGAACTGGGATGTTGAATGCAAACTTGCCGAGTAAACATTGATGTCCCGTCATTGTCTACTAATCTTAATACAATCTACGACAAATATCGGGGTATAATCATAAAAATGGACAGAAATACAGATTTTATCCAAATAAATTATTTCTAATATGCAAATTAACACCTTCAAGGAACAATAAGCTTACAAAAAAAAGAAGATCATGCCGATGTAACACAATGTCCATGGGAAAATAAAAGTCCATATCCTCAGAATCGCATGACCACAAGAAATATAACTGCAATTAAATGTTCGCTGCAACGGGCAGTGAGTGAACGAAGCACAAACTGTCCGTAATACAAAATACACCAATGAAACACAATCCCCACAGGACAATACAGACTAAGGTTGCAAATAATACTGATTGCAAGATCTACGTTCTCAAGGAATACTTTGCAATCTATGCAAAGAAGGAATAGTTTGCAATATATGCAAAGAACATGATACAGTGATAAAACACAATGCCTCCACGACAATACAAACTAAAAATCCCCCTAGTCGCGCAGTGACTAGCCAGATATTGGAGAATGTAGACTACCAATCCCCAGAGTCACGTACTGACCAACCAGAGCGAGAGTGATGGCCGATTTCTGATCCCCTTCACGAGGCCTCTCGAATCCACCTTCCCTTCCTCCTCGTCAACCACCCACTCGTGGAATCGAACAGCTGAGCGTAGTGAGAGGTGTTGACGGAACAACCTCGTAAGGTGGGGGGGGGGTGGTGGTAGGACGCGTCACTGCCCGGGTCGGTCGAAGCGTCGCTTCGCTCGGGTGGCCGCTTCTGCACACTCGACTGAGAACTTTCGCGGCGACGTCCTACTCGGCGTTTTCCCGAACAGATGTTCACAACTAGCCAATCGCATTAAATTGTTCACAAGTCTGTGACGTACAATTGCTGGACGCGCGAAGGTATCGTTTCGCTTCGCGCGTAACGTTAATTTGTGGGAACTCAATCATATTTTAGTGAAAAATACGGTATTAAAGGCGCAGGAATTTAAATTTTACAAACAGAGAATCAAACAATTGTCCGCTAACTCCAATAACATTGTTGTCCAAAATTTTTTAGCTGAAGTCACAGGAACTCGAAGCCACGGCAAAAGATAAAAAGAAGTAAGCGACGAACTGTCCAAAGGATCTGAGCCTGCCGCCGACTCGCAGTCGGGCAAATCGAACTTCTTGATTCAAATCCGTCAGATCCCTAATCAAACAAGAGTGCGCGCGGGATTATATACCCCGTTAACTTTTTTGAAACGCAAAGTCGATGGGTTAATAAAAATGAGAAGCGCTATCACCATATATTTTCAATTCGCGATTAGTTTGTGCGTAAATGAATTTTCTAGGTCCTGCGGAAGATTTTGTGCGAAGGAGTTAAGGTAAACTTACAGGTTAAAAATGACGGACAGGACAGACAAAAAAAAGAAAGTGACGGACTGTCCAGAATGCGCGTGAGCCTATCCCCGTCCAGAGTGCGGGCTCTTCACACTCCTTCCATCCATTCCGCAAATATTACACGTGCGCGCATTATAAACCACAATGGTTTTTTGAAACGCAAAGTTGACGGGTTAGTGCAAGTGAGGAAACGCTATTAACCAAATTTTTCAATTCACTTTGAAACGCAAAGTAGACGGGTTAGTGCAAGTGAGCAGCGCTATAGTTTAATAATTAGCGTTCAATTCGCAGGCTACAAGCGGGCTTATTTTCGCGGCAGCGCAACACGGAAAACATTTCAACAACTTGCGGGGATCAGAACGCCGCGACATTTGGCAGAACGATGTTGGCGCATAGCAATCCACCGGTCAATGACTCAACTGTGGCGCGCAATAACTGAAGTTACTACGTGCCGACGTGGACACCACAACCTGTCACGTCGTCAGTCAACCGGCAAAATTATCTGTTGATGTTACTTGCAAAGAAAAATAGGTCAAGATCGACGCTCTGGGGTCATTGAAAAGCAAGACATTCATGCAGGGAAGTTTTTGAAAACAAAAACACAATTAATTTCGCAACGCCTTTACATTATTAATGACTTTCATATTTCCGATTTTAATACAATCCGAAACATGGTATTAAAAAAACGGGTTTTTGGAGCCAATATAGAATTCACAACGCTTGGCGTGACAAAGCTAGTACCACTAAATAGAAGTTTGCAAAACGCAAAACCCGACGGGTTTCCTGGAGGGAGAAAAATCGCGTTTTCGCAGAGTGCAAATTCATAATTTAAAAGCAGAATAATGTTAGCTGAAAAACATGACAGAAAGACATTTAAAATTTCTTCTCGTTTCGCGAGAGCCACAGAAATTGCTCCAGAGATTGTTGTCTTACCAAATCTGGAACCCCACGTACCATTATTTTTGCAGCAACGAAGAAAATACGTTCTAGTTGAGAGGAGAACGACATTTAAAAAAAGGCTCCTATTTGCCAATGACAGAAGTTAAGCCAACAAGACAAGAAGAGCAAAGGCGAACAAAGAACGGAACCTGTAGAGAATGGAACAAAGAGAAATGATGGAGATAGTGGGTGTGATTTCTAGTTCTGGAAGGGTTGCTTGTTTTGGGGGCGGCCCATATTGCGCCCACATAACTTATTTCGCAATAATTCCCTAACCGAGCACATCCTGCACACACCAACGCAGAAATAATATCCTTATTTCGCAAGAAAGGAAACGTTTCGGCATTTTGTGGGAGAAAACCGCACAGCAGAGCAAAAGGTAACGTAGCGAGTAATGTTAAGGTTGGTCAGTTAGTCACTGTAACTAGGCAGGGCACAGTTTTTTTAGCGCCAGACAGAGATATTTGCGTAAGATTTGCGCGCCGATCGTGATCGCACAATAAGGAATTTTAATAAAACAAATGGAGAGATGAGAAATGTACACTTTGCGGTCTCCGGTTTCCCAACCCGTGTTTAAGAGCTCGTAACATAGAAAACTGGCTGCAACTGACACGTCGACTTTCTCAGGAAAAAACGTTTCTAGGAAAGACAAATTAACTAATGGTGTCTTCAAAACTTGAACAAAGATCAGACATGTTTTTGAATATGCATGACGCGATATAGCTGTGTTTACAATTTCTGTTTATCGGACCATGAGTTGAGTGAAGCAATGTGTGACCTATACTTCAAATTAATGGACTTGAATGACCAGTCATAAGCAAATTACAATTAATTTATGAATTGTATTATTCTCGGCTTCCAACTAAGAGCATCTCACATCAAATTATATGCTTTTGACGAAACACAAATACGACGGGTTTCGATGTAACACCCGACTCAGGCTAATTTCATGTTTTCCTGCACATAATTTATGGATTGAAAAATTACGATATGATTGACGATGATTAAAGATTTACGCTAAACCCTGGATAATACACAAAAGATCGTTAACTAAAGATATTTTAGCGACTTTGGGCCTGAACTAACAATAAATATTTGACCGCAATAAAGTTTTATTTTCCAACCTATTTAGAAAGAACAAAAGCAATTATAAACCAAAACAGAAACAATATTTGCGCAATGGAGGTTGATGCCACAATAACGTAAATCTACTTACCAACAAGAAGAAAAGAACACTCCGCGAAGTAGAGCAGAAAGAAGAATACGATCCTTTGCACGCCGTCGCTGTAAACAATGCGACCCAACCTCTCCGTCTGCTCACGAGTACATCTGAAATTCCAGTTCTATTGAGTCATTCTTTCGACGCGCAGGTGTGAAGTGGTAGACAAAAACCACTTCTCATTTTCAAGGGCGTCGAGCAGTTTCGATACACACAATACCTACAAAATACAATGCTGCAGCGTCACAATCGTGAACACAAAAATCTACGTAATAATTGTCTGGTGGGAAAAGGAATTCTTTTTGAAGAAGTTTCGTCATCAGATGTTCATGCAAAATAACTCTAAACACTCTATGAAGAATAAAAGGAGCTTCAAATTAATAAAAAATAGTGTTATTTTATTCGGATAAAGAACTAAACAAGAAAATTTGGTTTGCTCTAAGAAATTGCAATACAAATGACATTAAAACGTTACAAAGCGCTGGATAAATATTGGTAACAGATGATGGGCGGAGAATTCATTCAGAAAGGGGGACAGGAAGTGACTGATGAATCAGAATTACACCAACGCTTTTTCAATGAATACAGCTCATGAATTTATAATTTACGTGACAAATAAACACGAAACTTTCTTTGAAAACATTTTTTAGTGGACAGAGGCATAGTCAAGATTCGTTTATAGGCGGGGGAGGGGGAGTGAAAAATAGACCGACTTACTTATTCTGCCATGAAAGCTCATGCGAAACAAGGAAGCGTAACCTTTTCTGTGAGACGGTTGGAGAAGGGGGCAGATTTGCTGTAAGTTAGGACTTACAACGGGATTGTAACGCGGTATGGGATAAGATGGGGAGTCTGTCCCACCTTTTGGATCTTATAACTTGTGAAACTGAGGACCTTTCTGACAATACCGTCCCGATTAAAACACCGACCTTGCCCCAAGCCCCTCAAAAACTGCACCCTTGTCCGGAAGGAATGACTTTTTAGTGACGTGAGGGAACCAAGGAAAGCAGAACTTAAAAAGCGGATGGGAATAACTATTAAAAATCGACTGAAATGCTCATTGTTATTTATTTCAATCAAGACGTTAAGACGTTGAAATGAACACAGAATTATTCCATATAGAAGTTATCTCACCTTCACCTTCAATTACTAAATCATCAAAACAACAGTGAAAAATGAAAGAAGCTCACCTTTTCATTTTTAAAATTACAATCCATCACAGTAAAGAGAGAAGAGACGCCAATATTAAGCGTAAACAGGAATTATTGATTACATTCCAATTTTCAGCAACATTTTTCGTGTTTTCAACCGCCGAGATACGTCACCAATAACAGCTCTGAGCATAATTCAAGTTTCAACACGACGAAATACAAAGCGGACGGACGGACGAGAATCCGGATTCATTCATTTATTAACAGTAGTAATACATTTTGGTACTGTAGCATTTGCTGTTCGCATCTGCTTTTAAATCACAACGATAGTTCGGGATTGGTTTACTCTATATAAACAGAAAGATGCAAGCGCGCAATTCAAACATATTATTTTGAAATGAAATGTACGAAACAGTAACGAGACGGCGATGGACATTTTCTTAAATTTATTAAGGCATCCACTCAAGCTCGATACATGTAAGTACACGAAATTTCTAGTCATCGACAGACACTTCCACGATAAGTTGACAAACAAAATAAATTTTTGAAATACACCGCAAATACCTTTTTTCTTTTCTTTGCTTCTTCAAATAAAGTTTCCCGCTACTGCGTGGCGAAAACGTTTTATTTTTCGGCCGAAGGTCATTCTATCTATCATTCAAATTTTGGATTTGGGGGTGCACCGACGAACATTTGGCAGTTAAAACTGACCAACACTTGAAAGTAAAACAAAACGACAAGTCGACCGCGCCTTGGGCAAGGGTGATACTCCAGCGGCGTTTGTTCACACAGTCGAATCTTATGGCGAATGTGGCAAACACACGGCTGAAAATTACGCAAATCCCGAAAATAACGCATTCCACCTGAAGAAGTCTACGATAGACATGTAACAATACCCAATAGTGGATGGAACCCAATACCCAATAGCAATAGTTACAACCCGATAGCAATAGCAATAGTAAGAACCCAATACCTTATAGTACAACAAATATTTAGAATTTTCAAAGTTCCGTTGGAGGCACAAATGTGAACAATTTTTTACCGCCAGAGACAAAATCTTGAACGGTTTTGACTTCCAGAGGCAAAAATTTGATT
>JAQGCX010000973.1:0-12862 GCA_034700205.1 Plectus parietinus | reverse complement strand
GTAGCCGATATTCTGCTCTATCCAAAAAGTTCAGACTCAGCTCAAACGGTTGAGTTTTCGCGGAGAACGAGCTCTGAAAGTGCGACGCGCCATAAAAATATGATTTCTGCCCACAGAAATATGTTTTCTGTTCTTTGTGAAATAGACCCCAGGTATACCAACAATTGCGATAATTCAATGATGGAAACAAAACACCCTAGACGTTGCAACGGGACCAAGTAAAATATCTTCAGTGACATACGGTAACAAATAATAATGTGGGTGAAGCAGCGCGGTGGTTCGGCCTTTTTTAGCACCCGATTGCGCTTAGTTCGATCGGTTTCTACACAGTGTCAACGGGAGACAGAGAACACGCGCGCAAATAACAAAAGTCGCCCCTGCTTGTGTCATCAGCGAAAAACGACAGTATCATTAGCGTACAATACAAAATGGAGCGAGGCGCTTTCCTACCGACGCAGCAGAACCACGGTACGGTACCAATTGAACAGTACGCTAGTACGATAGTGCGCCCTTTGTACCACAAAATACAAGGACAGTGTGCGTGAACAATTAAAACAGGCAGATTTCGCCGTACGCGACTGTACTATTCCAGGTCACATAGTAACGTCCCGTACAACGCAATGGTAGCGAGACAACGATATAATGCGAATTAGGAGAGAAGCGGTGCCTAAATGGCGTCGTCGTCGCAACAATTTCGACGTCTCGACGGAAATCAAAAAACACCAACTCTCGCCTGCCGCGAACAAAAACAACGTGAGCACACTATGAATCGTAGGAAAAACGACGACGGTGCAGGAAGATGGCCCCTCACATACATACTTGTCTGCTTGATTCGCGCGCAAACAGGTTTCGTCACTCGGCGCTCACAAGGATGGTCGTCTCTTCTCGGCACGCATAGATCTCCCATACCGACCGCTGACCGCCTCAATGCTATGAATACACGACAAGGCTAAACGTGATCAAGCATTCCTGAACAATGTATAAGACGTTGCATAAGAGAGCAACAAATTCGAACAGCAGCGTCACCGATTGCCATCGAGGACAAGTCGGATGAGGATGATCGATCAATCGAACGCGACCAGGGTCGATCAGGACAGATGATGCAGAGCAGAGCAGAACCGGTTGAACCCTGCTACTGCACGCGAAACAAGTATCATCGAGACCATTCAGTGGTTCAACAATCGGATCGCAGCAACACAAACACACACGGAGCGGATGTGACAAAAAGCGTCGACACAGGAGCGCCCCGCCAGAAATAGACACAATGCATTCATTCAACGACTTGTTACATGAGCGCAAACAAACATCGCGTCGTCTCAAAGAACTACAGACTCAGTCGCGGCGTCCAAAGGATACGAAGGGGCACTGAAATTGGGACAACGTCAGCGTACAACGGAGACTGCAAATTCACGGTATCGCGACACGAACTAATGAACGATCGGAAGGAGCGAAGCCGGGCTGACTGGACGCGGATAGAAGTCTCTGTGTGCTAATCTCTCTCTCAGCGCCCGTGATAAGACTCCTTCGCGCACAGCGGCGACGGTCACAGCACCGACGCCATGGTGAAGCGGAGAAAAAGCGGAAACACAGGTATCCGTCTCGTCCGACGACGCCGAGAGCCTCGCCGCATTTTTGAGCAACTCGTCTTCGCGCTACCGTAGAATTTGCCATGGCTCCCTGCGTGCTGCGTTTGTGCTGTGCTGTGCTAAGCCGGTCAGCCGGAGCTGCTGAAGCCCGCGGTGTCAGCGGTTGGGGTCTTGCCGCCACTCTGCTGGTCGTTGTTGGGCATCTCGACTGGCCGGAAGAGGCAGTCGGGCTGAGCGCACCGCGACTGCGTCTGCGGACAGCGTCGATGACACGCCGCCCAGCTCTGCAAAAATATTTCGTTCACACTGCTCCGTTACGTCCCTGCGGATCCCACCAGACCTGACACATTAATGGAAATTTAATAAACCTACTCGTAGTTTGGCCTTGGACGTTTCGCACTTGTTTCGTGGCGCGCCCGGTTTCATCATGCGCTGCAATTCAGAACGTTAGCACTGAGTCGCAGTGTGTATAGTCAGCATTTTTCGAACGGTTAATCGGAAATCCATCGAACATCTCTCAATTGAATGTCGCGCGCTATCAAAATCGAGAATTTATTGTATTGAGTATCATTACTTGATATGATTTAAATCCATTTCTAGTAAACGTCCCACAACGATATTTAGTCACTACTGCACATCAAAAATTCTGTGGTTACGGTGCTTTCTGCAGTACACTCTTTAAGGTCAAAGAAATTACGAATATATCGGAGGTCGGTATGGGGGGGGGAGAAGAGCAAGATATATCGGAGGTCGGTGTGGAGGGAGAGGAAGATGGAGCGATTGTAGGAGCCGCTAGCGAGTGCGTCCGTCCCTGTGCAATCTGAAGGAGGGGGTCTCGACGCACGCACTCTTGGCGGGGGTACTCGCACGCCGATTTGGCGCATTCCCCTCAAGCCGATTGCCGACGCGGCTGGAGCGGGTGGGCTTTTCGGGGCCCGCTATCCGCACGTTCCCTCCCGCAGTCTCAGCAGTCATCTCGGGAAGCCGAGAAGCGGCCGCCCGACTGGGACGGCACTGAGCCGAGCAAACAGGCGGCGCCGACGCGGCGGTAGGTCGGGTCGGGCGTCTTAACGGTCGACCCGCAGCTGATCAGTCGGTATCGGTGGGAGATCATTAACAGCGCTGCAGGGCGTCAATAAACACGACCGTCCCTGGTCAAACAGCCACGTTTCGGGGACACCTGCAGACTGTGTTCGGCCCTCGTTTGTATCCTCCCCTCCCCCGAATCGTGGTCGCCTTGAATGCGCGCAGATCATGTATCGACCGGTTGCAACGTGATGAGGAGCGCCGACGAGACAAAAAGAAGTGTCGGCTTGCTTTTTGTATGGGCGCATATGCACGGGACGGAGCGGAATCTATCAGGCGGCGCCCAGTCGCCGAGGCGCACATGTAAAAATCCCCCGGCCGACCGTTGCCAGCAGTCCGTGATCAAGGCTACGCCGACGCTATGATATGCGCAAAAAGCAACCGACCCCATCGCTCATGTTCCAAGCCCGAATCGGACACAAAAAACGCCGGCGATTTGAATTGATTGGGTCGACGAAGGCGGAGCGCGGGGCGGTGATATTGGCGCAGTTTCGGGCCGCCAATTACACCGGGCGGTCATTAGAGCTGAGCGCCGCGGTGCCGCTCGCCGATTGATTCGTATGCGCCGGCCATTGATGGATAGCAGTCGACAGTCGGTCGGAAGCCACACGAACTCTCTCTCTCTCTCTCCGTTCTCATCGCTCCTCCAGAGAACCATGCGTCCTCCCTTATCCGTCCTCCCCATCGCGTCGAGACAGTCGGGGCACAATCGGGGAAATTGACGCATTACCTCGCGCATCTTTTCAAAGTCGAGCGACGGACGCGCGGCCGCCGCCAAGGATTCGTCCACCAGATCTTCGGACGACCGGCAGCGCTTCGACCGCGACGGAGATGTGGACATGTGATCGTAGTGCTCCGTCACCGACGAGATCGCCGCGTCCGACTCGGGCGGCGGAATCAGCAGGCGTACCGGAGTTCGGCGAGCAGCCGTCAATGTTTCGCGCGTCGGTGCCAAATTCAGCGACCCTGAAATGCACTGTTCAGAAGCTTCGTCGAGAATACGGTATTTATCCACCACTGCAAACTATAGCAATGGACAGACCAAGTCTTTTCTATACTCATAATTTCTTTGACGGTCAAGAGAATACTGTAGAAAACACCGTAACCCTAGAATTCTAGATGTGCAATAGTGACTATATGTCGTTGTGGGACGTTTACTAGAAATGGATTTAAATCATATGAAGATAATACAAAAAATTCTGGATTTTCTCAGCGCGCGACATTCAATTGTGGGGTGTTCGATCGAGTTCTGGTTAACCGTTCGAAAAATTTCGACTATATCAGCGGCAGCGAAATCCGACCAGGGTCGAAACCATCCTATATCACTCTGTCTTATAACGGCCGGCGCGAAATTACAGTTTTTGGCGGGAGACAAAAAATTTTGCGTTGTGAAAATTTTTTTTGACAAGGCGCCAACGCACAACTCTTGTTTTGCGCCCGTTATCACGAACCGATTACGAAAACATTTGCGTGGAGAGTTCCGTCTAGACGCCGTGAATTATTTAGCACTTAGCAACACAACATGTTTCTCAGCTGCATTGGGATTCAAAGCACTCTCAGATGTCTGCAGGATGGAATACATATGCATGGCAAAATAAACCGTACCAGTCGAACTGCGCAGCTTCGTTGCATAGTTGGCGATAGAAGAGCGATCGTCGTCTTCTGAGAAGCGCAGTTTGCGAGACTCCGCCCACTTACGTTTCTCGCCAACTGTGTTGAACGTATTTTGTTGCTGCTGTTGCAAAGGCAGATGTGCACCGAAAACGGTCGTCGTGTGCTGCTGTTGCTGCTGCTGCTGCTGAGGCTCTGGCAGACTGCGTTGTCGCCTTGGTCCAACGGGCCGGAAGGCGCCCTGCCCCGAATGCACGGCATTGGCACTGGCGGCGCGGCGAGTAACAGGCCCGTCGTTGAGCATCTGCTGCTGCTTGAGCGCCGCGAGACGCCCGTTCTGTTGGTAGAGCAGTTCGGAAGCCGTAGGCGTGGAGTCCGTATCGCTCTCCCGCAGGACAATCCCCGATTCGCAACCCATGCTGTCCCAGCTGCAAGCGAAGAGAGGGTGAGAATGACGGGAGCAGAGACAGCGGGGCGGTGGCCCGAGGTGACTCGCGCGATGGACGATGCTGGCAAGCGCCGTCAAGAATTCCAACGTGATTGGTTGGACGCCGGCGCCGCCGTGCGTGTCTTGGCATCTCGTCACACGCAACAAATGCGAGACGAGCGACCGACGGCGATAGCACCGGGAAAACAATCATCCTCGTGTCAATGCGGACGGCCAACGAGCGCTCCAGTCCCCGATAATCCGTCGGAACGGAAAAGAAAAGCATCGGCACGCACGCGGATAACAGCGCGCACCGCCGCGTCCTACGTTCTCCTCCACGATCGCCATAAAGAAAACGACGCCAAGTTGCGACGGCCGACGAGGAAGGGCGCAAACAGGCCAAGAGCGGCCGAGGGTGGGAAGGCCGGCCATAAACGCCTCGTTCGCATCCGTGTTCCTCGTCGCGACGCGGCGCCGGAAGCGGCCGCGCGATCGCCGACGGTCAGCGACGACGCGGCCCTTGGTCGCCTCCCTGGCCCACCAACTAATATCAATATCAATATTTTCGCAACTGAGACGGAGGCGCTCGGCAGGCCGCCAATCGCCCCGTACGCGCAGCGACTGACACAGGCAAACAGCAATCACCCGATCGCGTCGCGCCTGCGGCCGACGATGAGTGCGACCGCGGTTACAAGACGCGAGGAAGAAACTCGTCCCCGAAAGCAGTCGCCGTCTTCCATCACAAATTTCTCTGTCTCCGCCACCGACCGCGAACAACCGCAGGGGTCCGATCGAAGCAAAACACAAGCGAATTCCTTCCGTAAACCGGACATTGGTCGTTGGGAGCGTCCAAGTCGGTGCAAAGGACGTCAGTGCTCCAGGCAGTAGAGGCGCCGGCGGCTGTGGCCTGGCAAGTGCAACAGCCCACGACTAGACGGATGGGCGCAAATGCAACCGCTGGTAATCGTCGAAATGGACGCTTTCAGCTCGTTGGCCGCTTGATCTACGACCGGCAGTAACCGGTGAGATCTTAGTGCATCGCGGCGGTGTTGCAAGGGCGTCTGGCGCCGCTCGCCGCCCCTCTGACCACAGCGCTCCCTTGTCCACGGCCATCATCGCCGTATTTCACGGCAACTATGTGGCGTCGGCGCCTTTGGCCGACTGCGGCGCCGAAAAACCACCTGTCTGGGGCAACAACGCGAGCGAGCGCTATCTGCACGCCCGCTCGACTATCGTCGCCCTGTCAACAAGAGCGCTCCGCTACGCCGGGACTGCATCGGCGCCCATAAATGCTCGGAGAGGCGCACAACAGAACATAAATGCGCCGATGATCTCGCAAAGGACGTGTACGCCGCTCTCGACGCCGAGCGCATCCATAACATGCGGCGAGGACGAGTGAGCGATTGGAAGTTGAAGTGCGAACGCAAATACGGTGACGAGGAGTGCGTTGGGCAAGCACCAAGCACGGTCACGGAGAGTTGCTCGGGGAACTGGAAGAGCCGAGCACCAACAACTCAACGCTGCATCATTCATGCGCTGACCATCAACCACCGCACACCGACCGACCGACGTCATGCCAACTCAACTCCAATGCAATGACTGACTGATAGGTGTACTGTAAATAGTGCGACGGGACACCGACCGTGCTCACACAAAGTTCGGTGGGTGAACTCGACGCGGTCGGCGGTCGTCAGATACGGCCGCCGACCTAATTGGATGCGCGCATAGGCGGGTTAATCGGCAGTCGGACGGAGTGCGATTCGACGAACAAAAGACCGCCGTAACCAGATCGACGGCGATTTGGGCCGTCGTTGGGCAGCTGCACGGCCCGCGAACAACCGCCCAACTCTCTCGCCCGTTTAACCGCTGATCAATCGTCGACGGCCCGACTGGCTGGTGAACGGCTCGCGCATTGTCCGTCGTGTCTTCGGGTTCCACCGCCCAATCTATCACTCCGCCATCCGCCGCACCGATTATGCAGGATAGCGGCCGCGGGACAGGCCCGAGTGTTTTTCCGCCACCGCATCCGAACAGGTGTCCCGCACGGTCGACAAAAAAGAGGAACTCGTCAGCGCAAGTCATCCATCGGCTCAGTCGGCCCGCCGTACAACAAGAACAACAACAACACCATGATCGTAGACCACAAGCAACGCGCACACAGACCGCAGCTTGTGCCCGTCCGACCTTGGACTCCGCGACCGATGACCGACGCGCCACTTGGCACCCTCCACTTCCTCCCCCCGGCGTCATCGGCCTTTGCACGATAATTGCTGTCGCGTTGTCGGCGAAAGTCGTTGGTCACGCATCGCTCGCTTCTTGCCATGTCGCGCAGTCGGTCGCGTGTAGCTCGCTCCCCCGCCGTCCGTCGGCGCCCTCTTGTGCCTCGACAGATCGCGACAGCCCCGTCCTCCATCGCCGCGCCGCACATGAAGCGGACCGTGCTTCATCGGTCGTAAATGCAACCGGGCCGCTAGTTGGCCGAGTGCGCCGCGCTTTGGCAAAAAAAGCCTGCGCGATGCCGAATGAGGCCGTTCCGACCGGCATAAAAAAAGGAGAAACGTCTGTCGACCAGTCGGAAATCGAAGCACGCCGACCGCCAATCGCCGTTCAGACGACAACAACTGCGGCGCGACTCGACCATCGCTCTGAATCACATCGCTCTCCGGTTACGCACTTGCCTCACTCCATAATCCGGCGGCTGCTTCACACAGCCTCCGTGGCCCGCCGGCACGGCGTCGGCCACAGAACCGACGGCGCACGACAGCCTGTCAATGCAAATGACAGCAGCACCACTACCGTATACCGCAGCTCCCATCAGACCTGGACGGCGCCGCAAAGTCCGAATTTCCGATATGACGGCGGTCGGGACGAGGGTGTCGAGCGCGATAAGAACGATTGCTCGGCGGCGACCCCCCGAAGACCTCGCCGTCCGAAACAAAGCGCCGAGACGCACCGTACGTCGCCAACTGCGGCACATCGTCCGGTGTCCGGCGCCACCTTCCCGTGATAAAGGAAGGCGTCACGCGAGCCCGTGGAAGCCGCGGAATGCGCCGATTGGTCGGCCGGCGGGTCAATTAGACGCTGGCCGAACGACCGGCGGCGACATAAAGCAACGTCGATCGTCGGCGTGCTAAGGTCCTGCGCGAGATTAATCGCGCTTTTAGAACAAGACGACAGCACTGGGATCGGTTATGCATCTGCGCATGCCATTCGCACTGTCCGCCGCCGCCCCGCGCCATATCTACGGGCCACACTCGATTTATGCCCCACTCCTCACAGGGCGAATACATTGCGAGAAGGCACACCGGACAGACAGAGGGAACACACGGACCTGTTGGTGTCGAGCTCGCTGATCAGTGGAGGTGAGTGGCTACGGCAACTGACGATGGACAGCGACTGCTGGCTGGCGTAGTAGTCAGAGGTGTGGCTGACCGGCGCCGAAGCGGTGGAGGCTGCAAAAGTCGGCGTTAGAGCGTGAGAATTGATGTGGAAGTGGGCGACGGTTACGCGCGCGACTCGGTGGTCTGGCCGTCGGCCTGGTGGTCGTCCGCGATGATCGGACGGTCGGCCCCCGCCGGGTTTACGACCTGTCCCCCACTCAGTGTGGGCGCTGAGCGCACAATTTACTGGAGGAGAAAGAAACTTTCAACACTGCCCCTGCTCGTCGGCGCCTCGGCAGTACTCGCGCGTTCGGACCCGGCCGCCTCGAGTCGATACGCACACAGTCCGCCGTCCGCCACTCTCAACACACCTCTCGCCGTCGCGTCCCCCGTCGTCGGTCGTCGGTTCGCGTACAGATAATATTTCTTTATTGAAAACCTCCTCCGTCTTCAACCCGCATTCGTTCACTCCCTTCCCCCCGTCAACAATAACTAATGGGACACCGAGCGTGCGCCAGTCGTAGTTCGCCACCAACCGGATGAGGTCGCGCGCCCGCATCGCATGCAAGCGCCGTCCCCGTGGGCCTTCCAAGCTGTCGCAACGCGTCACTCGACACGCCCGTTACCGTCCGCAGCAATCCCGCTTGCAAACTGGTCCCTCGACGAGCCCTGCTTGGAACAACGCGCGTCGGATTCAGCCTCGCCCAGTGATTAATGGGCTAATCAGCACGGCGGTTATCCGGAGCCGCTGGGACCCGCGCGGCCCACAAAGAACCCTGGCGCCGGCAAAAAGCGCCCGGTCGGCCGACGAGACGCGCGCACCAGTGGTCGACGCTTCCACCTCCCCTAATTACCGCTTGACTCGCCACTGCTGGCGCCGTCTCGTCCCACCCACCGGTCAAGTCGTTGCGAGCCCGCGCACCACTGCGCGCTCCGCTATCGACCGCGTTTAATCCGGTCGCACAAGCTCACTTCCTTCGGGGCTTACGGCGCTGGACGGCCGAAGCATCGATAGCATCTGGGCGTCGTTGCCTGTCGAATCTTGGTGCACGGCGCCGTCGCTAATGGGAGGGCTTAGCCCCGTCAGCGCTCCACCATCGCCAATTCATCAGCGACGGCGTCGGATCGCCCGGTCATACGAGCCGCACGTCGCTTCTCGGTTGCCCCCGGAATAAACCTTTTCAATCGACGGTCAATTCGTCCGTTCGCTCTAATTAGAAAGCAGCGCGACGTCGATCGAATTAGCGGTCTCTGCGCGGTGGCTGCGATGGCCACCGCCACCGCCACCGCAGCCCAACGCCCCTCGAATGCCGGTCCAGCGCGCCCGAATGCCCCTCTGCACCTGCCTGTGCTCACGGCGCCTCGGAGACAATCCCCACATCCAACCGACCAACCAAGTCGTCGACATCGACACCGGGCCCTGCGTTCGGGCGCTGTGCAACAAGCAAGCATCAATCGTCGTTAGCGCACGAGCGCACGTTCCGTGACACCCGGTGGCTGGCACGGACGCTGCGCAAAATACGGAGCGCCGCGCGTTCCGGGCTCGGCGCCAATTTCGACGGTCGCGTCCGCCCCGACCGACAACAGCTCGTGACGCATCGGCGTTCTTATCGGTGGAATGAGTGATTTCGTCTTTTCCATTGCCGCTTCCCCTTCGTGTTCGCGTTTGTTTCATCAACAGTCTTCGGTCGGCCGCAAATCGCACACGGAGACAGACACAGTGCAGCCGGCCTGCCGGCACCGCACGGAATTGATCGCGAGCGCCTGGCCACCCCGGCTTGCTCGTCGCGCTCAGAGCTCATTTGTCGTCTTTGACGCCGCCCAGACATCGCCCCTGTATTGTCTCGTCGGACAGCGATCGAGTCCTCTCTGTCGAGTAAACGTCTGCCAACGGGCCGTGTGCTACTCGTCGGCCACGGCAGAAAGCCGATCTGCCCGCATCGAACAACTTGTTCCTCTCGAGACGATTAGTGTCAAAAGCGAAACAAACAGGACGCACGACCAACCGACCGACGACGGCACGAATGGATACGCGAGACGTCGACCGACCGGAGAGGCGGCGGAGCGTTAAGCGCATAGCCTAGACTTAATCCCAGGCGCCCGGGCAAACACTCGTTCAACTTGTACAATCGGCGCGACCCAATCGACAGCGCTCACTCGACGAGGCCACCGTAGCCTGCTTACCTGCGACTCTGCGACTCGAGAGCGCCGTGTACACCAGCGACTCAATGCCGGGCAAGGGCGCCGCCGCGTCTGCTCGCGGCGCTCCTAGCAGCCAAGGGCCCGCCACTGATATCGAGCCGTCGACTCATGCAGCCGCCATGTAAACAGCGCGATGGCGGCGCGGGCAAGCGACGATCCCCCGGCTGTATGCACACACACTGATCGACTGCGAGGCAAACGGTCGCTATCAAAACAGCCATTAGCCGAGCCGTGTGCACACACCACGATGGGGACGAGTCGGTCGCGAAAAAGTCGGCAGGCGCGCGCTCGAAATCAAACATGACGCAATCGGGACGACCGGCCAGGGTAGACTCGTTGGCGTCGCAGACGACCACAGCGCAAACAACGGCGACGGCGTCAACAAGATGGTTGCGCCCGCCCGTCCGTCAACTTGTCGCGAGCGTCCCCGTCGAGGTTGACGCGCCCCCACGTCCGGCGAACGACCGGGCTCCACGCCGCACTCAGACAAAAGACCGCAATACTGACTCGTCTCGATGCGCTCCAGCTCCTCGTCGTCCGACTCCGTGCCCGAGTCGCGTTCGTCCGGCGTCGGCTCGCGCTGCTGTTGGTGGGCCTTGAGGCGGCCCGTCGGTGGCTGATTCGCTGAGTGCATGGGGGAACCCGTGTCATCGGAACTCTGAGATGATGAAGAAGAGGACTGGTGTTGCGCCTGGATACGCGCGCTCTTGCGTACGGGCGACATGACGCCGTCGGCGTCGTCGCGCTGCAGCGTCTCGTCGTCGCCGCTGCTCTCGCTCAGACTTTGGGACTTGAACTTCTTGACCAGGTTGCGGAGCATCGCCGGACAAACGACCCGACAAACCCGTAGCGAGATCCGAGATGGGAAAGGCGCCCGTTGCGCTGGCAAGCCACACAGCGAACGCGCTCTTTTAGTCTTGCTCTGCGCGTTTCATTCAATCTGCAAACGCACCGCCGTTAACGCCCATGTCCGTCGATCGCGCAAATAACTGCTGCGATAGTCGTCGTCATCCGCCAATCCTATTCCCCCTACGTAACAGCACAGAAAAAGAGTGACAATAGACAGGCAGGAAAAATACAACCGAGTGACTGGCCGCTGGCCCAACCGACCGCAGCGCAATTGGCGCACAGCGGACACGACTGAGCCCGGCCGGTTCGACGCCCGTGCGCCAAACCTGTTCCTTCACACACATTCCGGCCTTTTCTTTGGCTCCCCGGTCCCCATTCAAATCGACTCGCTCATTTCAACTCCCCACCCCATCGGCCCCCACCACCAAAAAGCGGCCATTCCACAGAATCGCCGTCCATCGGTCTCTGACTTTGATCGCATCGACGCCACCACTCCGCTCAGTCGGTCCATCGCCGTTCAAGTGACACCACTTAGTTACCGTACCATCAGAAGCAGTGGGCACTGATAGTCAGCAGAATGCGCACGCCGGTCGTCGCCGGCCGTATATGGCGGCGGCTCCTAGGAACGAGCGACAAAACGTGAGTCGGATGGCGCGCCCAGCTGCGGTTATGACCGGCTCTGCTGACAACTGCCGCATTCATCATTCACACCGCAACCACCGACGCATTGCTCTCCACCGCAGTGCTTCGCTCCGACAAGGAAAACACGACCAGAGCACTTCCGTCGCACCTTCGCTCATTCCGAAATCAATCAGCAAATGAATAACAAAGGTTCCCCCCACAACCCGGCAATTTACATTCGGACTCAGTTCCTGTTCATTGTTCTCGGGCTAATCAGGGAGCGTAATGGGACTTGATTCTAAGAGTGGGAATGAAAGTCTGACGTATGGGTGACACCAATGGCACAGACTCGATCCAGAGAACCGCGTTCGGCCAGCCGCAGCGAGAGAACGAACGCATCCGGCGTCGTCTCTCGTCAATAAATCGAAACCGCAATCGGCAGAGTTGGAAATCAGCCAGCCAAACGGCGGCGTCGAATCGTAACGTATCGCGGAGCGTTGGTCCTGAAAATTCACACAACGACGTGGCGTCCGATGCTCTGCCGTCCGAATCGCATCGGGACCGAGCTACGGTAGTGAGCGGTTGTTCGTCGGGCGCAATTCGAATGATTGCCCATCGTGAAATCGGCTTCATTCGCCGTGTTCCCCGCGGACTGCGCCTTCATTATTTTTCAGTATTGGTGCTACATTCAAGTGCAAAATCAGTTAACGCCACGTGGAGCAACCTGCTCAGCAGTCCTTTATTGCGGTTTAGTTCATGATGACCTCTGCGCATGTCGGTGTCGTTTGCACAGATATGGGCACATTTTCGTCCGTGGGAGGGGAACGACTGCTGGTTTGGGGAGGGTACATCCTTATCGGTTTTTTCAAGCCACAATTTTTTACATTTTGATTTTTTTAATATGGTAAACGGTATATTACGCGCCAAATTAAAAACTTTCTAGCGAGCCCATTCCATAGCTATCCAAAAAGAAAAATACCGGCAGATAGCCCTAATCAATGGCTACAAAATCAGCCTAAAACTTGCCGTGGCTCGAAGCTGGTGCTTGCGCAAAAAATCAAAATGTAAAAAATTGTGGCTTGAAAAAACCGATAACTTTT
>JAQGCX010000972.1:0-12866 GCA_034700205.1 Plectus parietinus | reverse complement strand
TGAATTCTTGTCATTTTTCAATATGTTGTAGCCGATATCGTTTTCTATTCAAAAAGTCTAAGATCAGCTAAAACGGTTCAGTTTTGATCGAGAACAAGCTCTCCGAGTAGGAACCAAATTAATGCTGAATTCGGTTATATAGTCGCTCAAATATGGCTCTGCAAAGACAACTAGTGGTTTATTTTGAGATGCTGGCATGGGAACGGACCGCACGAGAGTATCCCCGCAGGGGTCTTACTCGGAGAGCTGTTCTCGACCAAAACGTTAAAAAAATGCGTTTAAAAAAAATGCGTTAAAAAAAAAAAAAATGCTGCGTTTAAAAATTTTTTGTAACTTTGCATTTTAACATTTTGAAAAATAAATTCTTAGAACGCCACAAGCTTATGTATGTTCCAGCTCCGACAAAAATTTGCATAACCACAGCTTTTCAAAATTAATTTTTATCACTTTCAAGCTAATTCTTGAGGCCTATATCACCAAATTTCAGCTTGATCGGACATAAGGTGGCGTTTCTGTTGTGATTCAAAACTTGTAACCTTTCTGTTGGGCCACCCTGAACTTAGGAGTGGCGAACAAAACGTAACGATCCAAATACTTTAGCGTTCGATAATCATCAATTATAACATCCGAAAATAAAAAACAGCCAATTTTTCTTTTCGTCTCTGGCAAGAAGTGGCAAACGACGAGCCACCAGAGTCCCAAAGAAATTGTAAGCCCTGACGGCCCCCAGGACTCTTAAATAAGCCTTGAATAACTTATTGTGATACTCTTTCGACATGCTTGGTCAGTGTCAGACACGTTTAACAACAGAAGCACGATGTCAGCACATTTTCATGTGTTGTTATGAAAACGCTTTTGATAAGTTCCACCTGGCACCATCAAACAGAAGGCAGTGAACAACGTCGTTAGCCCAGCGGATTAGTCACAAGACACATCCGTATTTTGATAATAAGTACACTGTGTGTTCAGTTCAGTGACTTTTATCGGCATGATTTACAAGTGCAAGCCAAGATCCCACCTCTCACACCTTTTACCGCACCACTCATCAGTTAACACTGATCAGAAGCTCTGACTGGGCGTTTCAGATCCTTCTTTATCCTCCTGCGCAAACATATTCAGGATTTGCCAACAACTGCCAAGTGCCGAACAGAACAAGTCGCTTATCTGTTGCAGACTCATGCATGATCGGTTGTCAAACATCAACTCTTAAATCACTCACGGCCCCACCCAGGTTTAATTCTAAACGATGAGTAGGCAAAGTTGAGAAATACCGTGAAAATTTCATGACATGCAAGTTGTGTAAACTAAGCAACGAACGTACACAAACTACAAAATATAAATGTGCAAGCAAGCCATTACAATCACATGACTTCTCCAAAGATCGTGTGATTACTTTCTTAATAGTGACTGCATGGCTCCACGCAGATAAAATTATACTTGCATTATGAACTTGATATTTTGTCCCTTCTTATCATGCATGACGACTACTGCTGACAACACAAACTGACGTGAGCGCTGCTGAATCATGGCTCGCTTTGCACGTTTAGTAACATGCACGCAGTGAGAATTTTATGATTCTCTTTTTTTGTGAGCACTTTTGCTCTAATTTCATTTTAAAATACCGAACTACGTTTTTTTGGTAATAAATCAGGTCGTTTTGCGATCAAAAGAATTTTTTGACACATTTTACTAGCTATATACGTCAGAATCAGAGGCAATAACATCACGTAACGCAAGTTAAGCGAAGTAGGTTCTCGGCTTGCACACTGTGGTTTGGGAGAAAAAATCTTAGTTATGCAATTTTAGCTCTGAACTTATCATTAAAAGAAGTTACCCCAAGAAAACCGAGAATTGCTGGCAACTGAACACTGAACAGTTTTAGAAGTGGCGCACGTCCGTCCGCCCAGCCAGCCACCCGCATTGTTGACATATAGGCGTCGGATATTTGTCACATTTTTTCCAAGTAGTTGCAGCTTCTTAAGTAACATCTATTTCTAAACTGGTATCATAAACTTCTCAAGTTATCCTTTAAAAAAATTGTAAGACCCGTTGACGTCATGAGAACGTCATGCTGACGAAGAATTGCGCAAGTTGGCGAAAAAGCAAGTACCACTCGTGTGATGAAACACACTCGCGCAGAGCATTTAACCTCCCATAAGCTTCTCGAAGGACAATGAAGCGTTCTTTTGTTTGTCGACTTGTCCTTAATAGCTGTCTCCATACCTGTAAGCAGGGGGTCTAGCTACATATTGCCCCACCCCCCTGAAGGGACCGTTATGTTGCTAGCTACATGCGCCCCCCTCACGGTCGGACCAAACAAGCACTGGATAGAATGGTCCTCGGCCGCGAAGCGGCTGCTAACAAGTGTCCCTCCTATCATTCGGCAAAGGACGAAAAAAAATTGAATTTTTAAATTTCGACACGAAGTACCCGGCGATCTATTGTGGAGATAACGACGACACTCTTTGAAAATATAATATTAATTTCATCCAGTCGTGCTTGGTTATTATGCGCCAATGTACACCTTTTAGTTTTCAGTTCAGAACGCGAACGCGAAAGAAGCGGAGAATTTCACCAATTATTATGACTTCAATTGACTTACCTTTACACTTCTCAGTATTTTGTTTTGTTTCCTTGGCATTTTTCCAAGTTACAGTTCTAACAGAAACAGGAAGCAGATGTCGAAACAATGGAACCTCAGTGAACAATACGTGTCAATGTGAAATACCATGGAGAGGCGAAAACTGTTCAGAATACGACTGCGGTATGTACTGTATTGTATTTGTTGAAAATATTTATTTCGTTTTATGTTGAATTTCTAAATTGTTTTGACTTACATTTCAGTGAATGGACTATCAGTCGGCAGCCAATTTGACGAAAACAGTATATTTTTCAACAAAAGATGCATTTGTGACGCAGGCTTTACTGGTGAACAGTGTGATATTCCGCTTATTAACCCTTGTGGATCTCATGGAATTCAGACTGACAAAAAATGCGCATGTAACGCAAACTATTCGGGTCCAAAATGCGAATCTGTCGATTTCTGTCTGCACGGTCAACTTTCATCTGGAAGGTCAGTTTGTTGATGTCAAAACTAAAATATCTGTTTTTTAGCTATCCATGATTGATTTCATATCTGTTTTACAAACAAAAACAGAAAACAAATATTCTCTGTGTATTTTCGAGTCATTATGAGATTTGACATATTTAATTGACCAATAACATAGCAGCTAGACCAACCTTTAATTTGCGCTTCATGAATAACAGCATCAATAATATTTCAGATGTAATTGCAATTACGGGTGGGGTTCCGATTTTTGCCATATCATAATTTGCCATCAAGGATACTCCGATGAAACGAACTCAACTTGCACCTGCCGATCTGGATATCGGGGAAATTATTGTGATTTTTGTGCTGAATCAGCAGATACCACGCCATACCCAGAATGCGCAATTATCAGCCCGGTCAATTTATATGAATCAAAGATGATCATGATTGCTGCCGGTGCTATTCTTACCGTAATCTTGGTGTCCTTTCTGATAATTTTCTTACTTCTGAGGAAAAGAAATCAACGATTGCAAAGAAGACGAAATGGCCCACAAGAGAATAACTTAAAGAAAGAAATGCGAGGAATGAATGGTGACGGTGAAAATGATTTTCTGTGATAAAGTTACTATACAGAGGTCGGCAGGGGAAGCAGGGGTATGAAAGTCAACATTGAGAGCTGCCGCCTTTCTCAGCCAGAGATGGACACCACCGATACCTGGCTAGGGGTGTATGAGAGGCCATACCTGCAGCCTAGGGGGCCTAGCTACATATTGACTACATCTCAAGAAAGCAGCACACTTGCAATCAACTAGTGTCCATTTCGATACTTTCAATCATTTGCATCAACAAAGTTCAAACACTAAAAAAATGCCGTTTAAATGTTTTTCGAATCATTTGCATTCACAAAATCGGGTAATCTCTGTCGTGAGATGTTTTTGAATCATCGATGTTCCTTTTTAATGTTCATCAATCACGATTCTTCTGTCTTGTGGGAATTGCTCTGTGTCGATTTGCTCATCGGTATGTGTTTTTTGTTGATTTGATTTGTTCGCATTGCCGTATGAATAGTTTGATCGGAAACCAATCATATACAGAAGTACAAAACTAATATCTGCTTTGTGGCACAGAGAGATTATTTGCGAAGTAAAAATCGTTCATTTTCCAATCGGAGTCTTTATTTTAAGTCACAATCACGCGTAATATCAATGAAACAGTCATGGAGACGGCTACAGTATGGTGAAAATATGCCTCGCACCAGCGAATAAACGGGCCAGTAAGTTTGTATGAGCATCATTCATTGAGAGTGAAAGTGAGTGAATTCCTTTTCGTTTTTCTTATTGTCATGAACCGGCAATGGCTCGCTGTTAAACTCTTGATCTCGTTTACGGCGATGTGACAATTCAGAATTATCCGAATGGAACACAAGTTGGGAACGATCAGTGAAATTAGAAGAAAGATTCGTTCCACGACTGTTTTCCACATTTATTTCTGTGCTGTTAATTGGTTCAGTCGATATATCGGATTGATGGGACAAATCAGTTGATGCTTCTGGATCATACGAAGGGAACTGCAACTGGACAGTGCGACTGTCAACCGTTACCTGCTGTTGCAGTGGAATCTGACCTTCAATTGCGTTTTTCTCTTCTTCTTCTTCTGCCCTGTCAATCGCCACCTGCTGTTGCAGTAGAATCTGATCTTCAATTGCGTTTATCTTTTCTTCTTCTGTCCTGTGTTCCATTCGTGTTGTTAGACATTTTGTAAATATTGGAAAAACAAAATTGTAGGAAAACAAAAATGATATGAGATAGAGAAAAAATGCCATTGATAAAATGCTGCGCTGATAATGGATGGCATTGACAAACATTTCTGTGCAGTTCGGAACCTAAAAAAAACATTTCTCATTTAGTAGCAGGCCCGGATTGACAAATTTTGGGCCGTTAGACACTTAGGCACTTTTATATGATAATACGAAATTGGTAAGGGGGTCCTTTTCGTGGGCGCGTCACAGGGCTGACAGTCTACCTCGTGGGCCGAAAGTATACCCCCTTATCATTTTGGACCAGTTCCAAATCTGGGCCGTGGGCCGATCCCGATAGTCACGTGTCTACGGCGCTTTAAACTATAATCCAGCCTTGTTTAACAGGATTGTAAAAAAGAGCAACGCAAAGAAATGAGATCAGTAATAGTCAGCCGTTACCGTTAATTTGTTATTGGGCACATACGTAGCTTCGTTTTTCACACCAATTCTGCACTTTGCTACATTTTGCATATTTTCCAATATTTTTAAAGATCAAACTCAAACAATACGAAAAACTGAACAGACGTCAGTTTCATGTCGGCAGCTAGCGTTGGCAGAAGAATATTGCTTGGTGCTCATTATTATTCTGCAGCAATTGTTCTGGTCTTGAAGCAATTCTAACGCAGATGTTGGTCCATCTTGTAGCATTGTGGTTATTTCTGTGCTGAATTCTTTGCTCAATATTAATAATATGAATTCGATTTGTGTCCAAATTATCAGTAATGCCAGCAGAATGAACAATATGACCTATAAATGTCACGTAGTTCATCATCACACGGGACTTTTTCACTTGCAAAACGACAGATTATTAATAGAAACCCTGAGATGTAGTCGCATGTTCTGACACAAATTTTGTGATTTGCTTCATACAAAGTACCGAATACCGATTTGAATTTAGGGAATACTTTTTCCAAAAAAGGTCATTTTATCTATCCAGTGTTAGTCAAAAATTTCGTTTTGCTTCTGGTAAAGTCCATTTTACCTGCATAAAATTTATTTTGCGCCCCATTAGGGGAGGTACATCGCGTACCTCCATGCCCATCTCTGGTTTGATAGTACGAAGTCTGTGTGTGTTGCACTGGCATTTGGGCATTGAATACGTCTTTTGGGTAAAGGGTGGGGGACATTTTCGACATAGAGAACATGTGAATGCATACATGCAAGTCTGTCTCTGTTATTTTTGGCAAAAGGAAAGTTTATTACAGCCCGAATTTTCTTTTTTTTGCTAACAATATAACTTACGGAAGAAACATCAGTTAGTTTGCAAGTAGGCCGATCGCGATTTCGAATTCCCATCGCAAACAACACAGCAGAAAGTACAAATTGACCCGCGAAACACAACAGTATTTCACGAATAAGATGATGGAACTGCAAAGAGTCAAAATGATACGTTAAGAATTGAAGCAAAATAATAATAATTGTTGTCATTAGCTTACCCGCGAAAGTTGAGGGATATCTAACTGAACGGATTCAGCAGAATTCAATGGATGTTCAGAATCATATCTGAATTGGTCGAGAGCACGAAATGGACTGTTGATGAACAAGTAGAGAAAGACGATGTCTGCGAAAGAGGCGAGTACGGTTAGAATGAGATAGCAGAATGTGTGCTTTGAATCGAGTAGTCGTTTTGGGTCAACAAACACCGATCGCAAAATGGATTGCAAGTATTTTTCGAAACGTTCAAAAAAACTCCGCCGGTTTAATTCTGCCTCATTTCGCGGTGCCTCCTGATATCTGTATCGTTCTTGAGCCATTGAAGATCTATCTGAAAATATTGAAAAAAATTTCAGGACAATGTACAGCGCTCGCGAATGACAAAGTCTGATGAACAATAACGCGCATTGTAAATTGAACCGTCATTCTCGCACAAATCTTTGTTACCCGTAATCGGAAGAATGGATAGCAACGGAAGAAATTAGAGTACCGATCTACTGTAATTTTGAGACTTATTATGTGATTTTTCTCTAAAAGAACTTCAAATCGAACTAAGCCAAGCAGTTCACATACGTACAAAAATAGTCGGTTGCTCGGCAAGTGAGTTGATGACCATATGTGTGCAATATGCATACTGCGTAGCGTTGCGCTGTATCAGAGTGAGCGAGCACGTGTGTTCTAAAACAAGCCTATCGATACTTCGGAAAGATGACATAAACGCGACGTCGTCAAGTATGCAGCCAAAAGAAAAGGTTGCATATCGCGTCAAGACACACTGATGTTCGTTAACAACAAACGGATTTGAAATCAATTGACTAAGCTCATTATCAATGACCGCAATGTAAGTTGCTGGCTAGATTTCACCTCGAAATACATATTTATGGCTGAAACTTTATCCGCAAACGAAGATTTGTTGCAGAAAAAGAACCGTTGATGCGTTTTTCCGCATAATGAGCAACTACAGTATGATGTCCATTATTTATCCAATTTTTTTGAAACTTTAGAATTTTGTTCTTCAGAGAATGACAATTATTTTAGAAACGATTTTGTGAAATTTGGTCAAAGTATGGCCTAGCTATAGTTAAAGGAGTTACAAACCGAGACCGTAGCGCGCAAAATATGGCAGGAGTGAAACTGAATGCAATTTTTTTGCCATTTTAATTCCAATTGGCATACAAAAAAGATGAAAAATGTTCAGGTCGATTGCGCAAAATATCAATCCATCAATCATAGGATACGGTAATCCAATTGGTAAGAACATGAACTCTCGTTGGTGTGTACTGTAAAGGGGAAAAGGTTCGGAGGGTTAAAAATTCGGTGATCGCCCAAATTCAGTAAAAAATTCAGCTTTAAATTCGATAAAAAAATCAATTTTACTCAATGAAGGATACAATATCGATTGCAAATATTCGGTAGGTGGAGGACTACCGAAATAAACTGAATATTAATTCCACTGAATACTTCCCCTTTACAATAAATAGAATAGCATCGTTATTTTTCACCAAAATCATGATGAGCGCTCATTTAGAGTGCAGCTTCATCTCAATATCTTCGCTTTTCTTTTTGTCCTGACCCAACAATGGTGCACTGTCAAAATCTCGTTCTCGATCTCTCTCATCTGCTTTTCGGCGACGCAACAATTCAGAATTTTCCGAATGGGAGGTAATTTTTGAAGGATCAATGGCACTGGAAGAAAGTTTGGTTCCACGATTGTTTTCCGTGTTGGTTTCTGTTATGTTAATGGGTTCAGTGGGTGTTTCGGTATGATGGGGCAAATTAGTTGCTACTTCCGGATCATACGACGGGCGACTGTCAGCCATTATCTGCTGGTGTTCTTCTGTCCTTTGTTCATTTCCTGTTGTTGTGGGACTGAGACATTTCTTGAAAATCGGGTAAACGAAATTGTAGCAAAACAAACATAACATTGGAAGGATAATAAATATCACTGCCAGCCATAATATTGTGTGCTGATAACTGATGATATTGGTAAACATTTCAGTGCAGTTTGGTACCTGAAAAATAAGTAAAGATATTTCGGCAGGCCGGCGCGAATGGAATGACAAATGTGTTTTTCGATTGCATTCAGAAGGGGCAAATGGCAAATAGGAAAGAGAGGGGGAAGCTGATCCCCTGAAAAACAAGAGAAAAGCTGCCACAGGCAGCCAGAGATCCCTTAAACGAATAAATTCTAGTTCGTCCGTCATAAGGGTCTGAGATGTTTTTCAAGCGCTAACTTTTAACTGTATGGAAAACATAAATGCGAATGAACAGACGTTAGTTTCATGTCGGCAAATTGTATTTGAATGAGACTTCGGCTTGGTGCTCGTTATTATTTTGCAGCATCTGTTTTGGTCTTGCAGTGATTCTAACGCAGACTCTGTTCCGTCCTGCAGCATTGTGGTGATTTCTGTGCTGATTTCATTATTCAAGAGCAAGCATATGAACTTGAATGGAGTCCAAAATGTTAATGCTGTCAGCAGTAGTAGGAAAAATATCTGTAAGCGAAATAAATATCCATCTTTATCACAACAATACCAAACACATTTCCATGAGCCCCCAAGTTCAGCATTCAAGTTTGTCTCGTATTGTTAAAAAGTTGAGCTATTGCGGAAAAAACCTATTCTGGATTAGTTACTGACTATGACTTACGGTTAAAACAACAGTTCGTTTGCCAACAGGCTTGTTGCAATATCGAAGTCCCATTGTAAATAGCGAAGCAGAGAGTGCCAACAGACAAATGAAACAAACCAGTATTTCAATTATGTCAGAGTGGTACTGAAAAACAAAAAAGGTAACAAAATGCAGTAAAACTAGTACTGTCGAAGCTTACCCGTGTAAGTTGGGTGACTTCTAATTGAACTTTCAAATCAGCAGAGTTTTTCTGATGTTCGGTATCATAAATAAACTGATTGAGAGCGTGAAGTGGGCTGCGTGTATACAGGTAGAAAAAGATGATGACTGCTGCAGTGGCAAGAAGCGCAATCATAAAATAACAAAACGTGTGCTTTGTATCGAGTAGTTGTTTCGTCGATCGCAAAATAGATTGCAAATATTTTTTCAAACTTTCAACAATCCGTGGCTGGTCTAGTTTTGCCTCATCTTGTGGTGCCACCTGATACCGGACTGGAGCCATTGAATTCAATCTAAACTGATCAAGATAGTACATAGAGCGCTCGCGAAAGGAAGTACGGTATTTTAGGGATAACGCGTTAACAAACTACGTTTGTCAGAAATTACAAAACACCAGCAAAACAAAAAAATCTAATAATTCTTTGTAATATTTCAAGCCAGGTCGTCTGCAAAGCAAGAATAGATATTGTTAATTGAATAAGTTGACCTAGCGTAAGCAAAGATTTGTGCGGTTTCATATTTTCCAAAGTAATACTTATGGATTCTGAGAGAGAATCTCAAATTCAAATTGTTATGTCTGTTCCCGTGCGACAGATTCAGTCGTTCAGTCAAAAGATACAAGGTATGTGCAATGTGCAGTCTGCGCAGCGCGTGCTTATCGGCGGGCTGGCAGGTACATAGTGTGTAAAGCAAGCGCATCGATTCGATACTTCGGACGATGACTACGACGTCGTATAACGTTTAAGCCGAAAAAGAAGTTTGCGTGTCAAGACGCAGCTGTGTTCGTTAAGCCGCGGTCACAATGCTCATACATGTCCAGTAATATACTTGTCCAACAACAGCGTTTACAATGCACCGACATGCCAGCAACATACTTGTCCAACAACATACATTTCCAGCACATTGATTCTATTCGGTTTGAATGTTGCTGGATAAGTATTTCATGAATGTGACCTACAATGGCACAATATTGCGTGATTTAATACAATACATTACATTGGTCCCTTTCCATTGATCCACTGTACATGTACATTGCTGGTCATGTCTGTTGCTGGATAAGTATTTTGGCATGTATGAGCACTGTGACCCCTGCTTTAAGAGCGGAGGTGTTTAAAATAAATTATAGGTGGTCGAAAAGTGCTTGAATTTAGCTACGGTTGGTTCTATTCGTTAATAGGCAGCTCTAATGTATCTCGCAAACTGTCCAATCAGCTTATTAGTGTTTAAATTTGTATGCAATGCAATGCGCCAATGTAAAACGTAAAGTCTCTATCGTCGCACCACGGACAACTCTCTGCTCATTTCTCTATGCTCCACTCTCGTAAGCGTCACGTGCTCTTAGACGCCGAGTGTATTGCTTTCTGTCAAGCACCAGTCACCAGTCCACGCAAATTCATAAAGATAAGAACCATGCGAAAAGGTTTGTCGAAGCTGCAAGCTATCTGCTTTATTGTATTTCATGCCCACAACTAGTTTCGTTGAACTGCGACGGGTGTGCTGCGTCTGCCACTACTGCCAGCCTTCATAACATGCATTTAATTCTTGCGGGTTTCATTTTATTCGCATTATTTGTCTCTATGAACTGCCTTAATCAGCTAAATGGTGTGAATACAGACTGTTTACTTGACGAATCAAACGAAAAAGCGGAAAACAACAAATTCATCCCAGTTTTTTCGGTAGGTTGTTCTTTTGTTCCCAGCCAGATAGGCCCCATTCTTTTCATTCACGCTCAATTTTGTTTTTGTTCAATTTCAGTTACTTTTGCGGGCTTTTCACATTCCTTCACGAGAAACTGATTCTCGAAACTGCACAAATAACCGATTTCGTTTGATCGAACTTGGTTTGAACAACCTTCAACAACGCCTCACCGATTTGGAAACTAACATCCTTCTAAGAAGCAGTCTTACTGATGCTCGTGAAGCTTTCGACAACATGTTTTACGTGTATGAAGTTTTAATATTCGCCACGACCCACTGAAAGAAAAATTAAATTCGTTTGATAACAATTAGCACATTGAAAATTTTTATGGAAAAAAATTGGGTTTATATCGTTTAAAAACCGGTCAAATTTCAGCTATGACTCGATGAAAATCTTCTCGAAGGTCAGCGGTCCATCGGAGGAAGCAGAAGTGATGAGAGAATGCGACCGGCACAGCCCGAAAAATGCGCTCATTAATATGGCGAGAAAAGCGAGCTATTCTTCGAAGCTATTCCAGGTAAAATATACCGCACTGCATGTCGAATTCTGTAATTCACTGCTCCCTCAAATCACATGAAATCGTTGTTTGCTAATTTTAAACTGGTTCAATTTTAATCTCATAACTTGTTCGTCATGATTTGTGAAATGAAACTGCTATTGGGAGACAAATCCTGTAAGCCACACCCAACCCAACCGCAAAAAGCAAAATATACGAGATTTTGCTTGTATATTGTTCAAGATATTTTATAATGTGAGTAATTTTCAGAGTATTGTCAACGGATCAAGATACTCAGAAGAAATTTTCAACGAGACAGTGTCGGTCATCACCACTGAAGCAGCTATTTGCGCTATTTTGGCTGCAGAATGCGATAAATTTCTGCACAGCGATTCTTTTAATGGACCGGCCCAGGAATTGCGAAATGAACGAATCAACATCAGTTTGACAACAATAGAAAAGGAAATTAATGCGGCTCGACAGATGTTGACGGGAAACTTTGGTAGAGTTATCGTCGACATAATTCACGAAGCGCTGGATCATATCGACTACAAAGGAATCGGAAGACGTGAGGTCAGTTCAGAACAATTTTATTCTTTGATGAGTATAACAACGAATTATGCACCATGAAACAAGAATAATAGTGATAATAGATACACTGCCGCGTTGTAGGTGACTATAACGACTATATGTGATCTAACCCTCCGCCCTCAAGAGGCCCCCGAGGTCCAGAAGCCGAGAAAACTCATCTGCTGACCAAAAAGAAACAATTTTAGAGCCATAGAAACATTCAATATATGAAATTTTTTGCCTCCGGCAGGCCTGGGGCGCTTACCCGCGCCTCTGGACCCCCAGCCGACTGAGCTCGGGCGGTTCGCTTCCTAGCAAACGGGCCCCCCGCCATTTCTTTAGATGGCGTTTATACTTCCGACGCCCTCCAGATGCCCCTGAACAAAACATAGTACAGTCGAACTCGGATAAGTGCGCATTCGGTGTATCAATTGTTTGAGCACACACTGCCACGCAAGTAGGCTACGCAGTTCTCATCTTGGCGTGTGCTCAAACAATTGATACACCGAATGTGCATTTATCCGGGTTCGACTGTACTATGTTTTGCTCAAGGGCGTCGGGAGGGCGTCGGAAGCATAAACGCCACCTTAGTTGGACCCCCGGACCCAAAATGCGGCTTTGATTAGGTAATTATGATTCACTTTCCCATATTTTGGCCTTTACGGAGTGCGATGATGACAGAATTTGTCTCCCGATAGTCATTGAAATTAGGGAAAAACTAATTTGAAGCATTTCGATTTTCGAAAATCAGTGCCTTTCAGCAGAAAGTTTTTATTTTTGTTTGTAAGTTAATTAAAATAGAAATTAAATGTCTTGATATCGAACTGCGTCTGTCTGCAACATCATGCTTTGATCATGTTCGTACAGAAAATCTTGACCACGAAATAATATTTTTATAATTTGCAATGGAAATGAATGAATTGATTTGCAGGGTGTCAAATACGTCTACGAAGTTTTATCAACGCAATTCA
>JAQGCX010000971.1:0-12872 GCA_034700205.1 Plectus parietinus | reverse complement strand
GCCCTACACGATTCTATGATTTTTGCCCTTTTTGACCACTCTTAAAAACAACACCGCATATCTCTGCGTTACATAAATAGAATTTAATAAAATTTTGTACACAGACGTGGTAACCTCTCCAGTATACATGTACCAAATTTCAGACTAATCGGCTCAGTTATTGCAGAGTTATTCAAAAAACCAGGTGTAGTCATTAAAAAAAACACCCTGTATTAGAGACGGGGCTTGTATTAGAATCAATACGGTATACTGTTTGTACTACTCAAGTTTTGAAAATCTTCACCTTTTGATTTTTGTTACTCCATACTCGGGGATCCAACCTTGCCCATGTCTGGTTCGGGGTATTGCCACCGATGTTACATTTGAAGTCTTGTCCCCATCTTTGCGTAAGGGTGGAAATATTGTAACATTGTATGTTGGCACTAAAAGTAAAACTAATGATAGTTTCGATATAATTGTAATCAGTGACAAATACATGAACAGTATCACCAGGATCCGTTATCCATTCTGGTTGCACTCTCGCCCCACTCAGTCAGCAGACATTTTTAGTTGCAATCCAACGTGTAATTCAGGCCGTAATATCGCAATTTCATGTCCGGCCGCTTCAAGGGTACGAGGCCATCACTCCAATTTAACCATTTTCCTAAACGTTTAGAGAAAAAAGACGCTCCAACGCAGAATGCATAGCCTTATTTTTGTGCTTAGAAACAGACTTAGGCTTAGGAATAGCTTGCGTCTATACATAAGCTTAGGAATATTTTACTACGGTATTTTTTTCGCCTCTGGTGTGCTTGGAATTATGTCCCACTAAGGCTTGGAGTGATATCTTAACACCGCTTCGAGATGCGGTGATGAGTACAGCCAATGTGACTGATTCATTCTACTTTGATCGTTGTTGACTAGATCAGTGATTTCTGGTTGCTGCACGAATCAAACAGTTTGATTGCTTTCAGTTTGCTCGAACAGTCCAATTACCTTTGCCATCACTATTGATCGTTTTCGTTCGCACAATGCGCTGTGCACAATCGAGCCCAACGAAACGAAGTTGCATAACTGAACCAAGCGTTGTGTTGTCAAATAATTGTATCATTTTTCAAGGATGAGACAATTTATGGTTGCGAAAACGTAAGAAATGCATAGTTTGCTCTGTGCGCCCCTTCTTAGACATCGTTCTGAATGGTGAACGCTCCGTTTGAGCGCGCAAACAAATAAAACGGGTTTGTTGTCTGGGCTTTCCCAGACGATGCGCAGGAATGCTCGCGGATAAGAATGTAACCGACGAATTAATCACGACGTCGCTCTGTAATCAACTCTTATCCTACATATCAGGTCTTACGCGATTGGCGCTTTTCCGTAGAATTGAATATCACTACTATAGTGGAGAATTCCGCCGAACACGTCTGTAGCTATTATAATAGAGAAGTACGCGGATGTCAGTACAATAGCTAAACTGGGAATTCCGCCGATCGTGATTCAGTTACCGTCGATCATAATTATTGTACATTAAGCATCAAACAGTAATCTTTGTGATGAAAAAGACGGAAAAAATACGGTGTTTTATTAAAAATTCGATATTTTTGAGCGGAAATTCAAACTTTATTCCCGCCCAAAAATTGGGTTACGGTATGCAAATTTGGTCATTTGCAGATATTTTGAATTTTTGAACTTCGTGTTACTCACTTTACAATAATTATGATCGAAGGTAGCTGAATCGACGGTTGCAGTACGGAACGCGGTCGGCGGAAAACCCCGGGATAGTATTTGCAAGACTGAAGAGTCTGTCAAATTTCGCCGACAAGAACATCATACTACACTTGTGATTTGTGACATAACGCATTTGCCACATGACAACTAGCGTGTCAAGCAAAGATGAAAGGCAAAAACTTGTTGCTGAATTCTTCTCTTTTTCATGCAGACAATTTCGTCATTGTCTGCACATAAACGGCACCAGAGAGAACCAGTTGCTCATCTCTCAAGCAATAGGACGGCGTTTTAGTTAAATTAGCTCTATTCAAGAATTGCTCCTTAGATTTCAACTTCCTTATTTTCGTCTCTCGATGAGCAGAGATATGTCATGAAGATAAACTTGTCCTTGTTGGTCGGTATTGGTTACGGCATGCCCTTGTACATAAAGAGAATCGGCTGGGACCTGAGTCTGCAGAAAAACGTCCTCTTGTCGTTGGGGTGTGTTGTTTTTCTACCAAGGAATTTGTAATTATTTTCGTAACCCGAATTTTGTTCATATACCTGGATCCCAGTCAGGACAAGTAATTTGTACTTTTTTAGTATCCCGAATTTCGTTCATGTTTTTGTTTTTGTATCAAGGTATTTGTACTTATTTTCGCAATAAAAGTACAAAAATCAGGTAAACTTGACTTTTGCTCCACAAAACGTCCCAAAACTTTGGCGAGAGGCGAGAACGGGCGAGAATAAAAATCTTGTTTGAGCTGAGGAAGCAAATTTTTGGCGAGCGAACACGTTTTCGATTAAAAAAAAGCTGATCGAGCAACATCCATGTCTACTGTCTGTGCGTGCGTTGGTTTCACAACAGTGAAATTTTGCAGTTATTTCTAATATCAGCAAAATTTCCTTCTACCCCGATGCGAGATGTGTGATGTGTTGTCTTTAAGTTGTTTTGATCAGATGGAACGCGCTAGAATGAGACAACACAAACGACGATCCATGAACTGTTATCGGAAATTTGTTGACCAACCTTCATAATTGCAAACTTCAAACTGCAAATTCATTCAGGTTTTTCTCTTATCTCTTGCGCTTGCATAAGGGTGGTTTGGTTTCAAATGACAATGACAATGACAATGTGTTTTTCGGGTCTCCGTCGATATGGTCAGAGTTTAGCGGGCCGCGTGAACAGTGAGTCTTCAGCTCAACCCTTTCAGGAAGGAGGCTCTCAGGCCCCTGGTCGATTTCATCTAGATGGTTGCCCTCATGGGATCGGAGGAATGATGGACGACTTGGTCGCATTTGCTTTGCCACCTGCTGCAATGCAGAATGCTGCACTGAGGCGTACAACTCTCTTGTTCACAAATCGAAGTTTATTTGAACTTTTCGTTCCCCGTGAACTGAAGTCGAATTCGCTCATGTGATGCATTATTTGACGAAAGTGACCTTCTAGATTAATTCGTTGCGCATTTATGAATGCGTGCTCTGTAGTGCCGGCCAACAGAAGTCTGATGGCTCTCTGTGCGCTACGAAATTTGTGAATGGCGGCGGCGTAGTTTAACAAGTTTGACGATGCGATCAAAGCGAGGTGACCTATCTCGCGGGATCGGAGAGGAGTGTCGACTTGTTTTTCCATCATTCACATTATTTCCGTCATTCAGCAGACTCTCAAGGTCGCGCGCGTCCTCCTGTTGTCGTTGCCGATTCGGCGCGCCATCTGTCGATTCTTCATTGCCGTGACCATGAGCAAATCTCCAGTGTCTGTCCGTACCAACGTAACATTAGATTAGTGCACTAATTTACGCGAACTCTGGTAATTCTGTGATATAAATCCCTGGTCAATAAACAGTCAACACTAGTGTTCACCGAATCTGTTGAATCTATTGCTCTGGCTGATTCCTGCGCCCCGAGAGCTAGTCTAAACCCATCTCCCGAAAGAATCAGAGGTGTTGGTTGGCCATACTGTACCTGTAGACCTAGATATGGCGGAATCGACCATGACGGGAGGAGAATCAGAGTTCGCAATATCTCAAATGAATGTGTTGCGACAACTTCTCAGTTTGAACAAGGCGGGGCACAGAGCAGCGTTCATTGTCGAGAGGGACAATACGGGAGAGGAGGCTTTCGTTTAATTTATCTTCATTAAAAGATAGTCAATTCCGTATGCGCTTTGCTGCAGTAATGCGATCGAAGGGGTGAGGCTGGGGAGGTATTGATATTGCCTTTTTGATATCGCCCCCCCCTAGATTTCGAATCTGTATTGCATCTGTATTGACTCTTGAGACCAAGGTAATTAACAGGGCAGACGGTGAGAAGGGAGCGAGGACATGTCGTTTTTATTTTACTTTGATCTCCTATCTGGTGGTTTTTGGTCGTCTGTTCCGTCAGAAACTTAAATAGGTGATTGGTGTTTGGCAGTGAATCAGCAGACGGCTGACAGAGCATAAAACAGGTCGCTAACACGGCCGTCCTAAATGTCGGTAGTTCCATTTTTTTACGTGAACACATCATTTTGCGAGGGCACATCGGTCGTTGTCAGGAAGAATCGATCAGAAAGAAAATCGTACCACAAATTTCCCAATTTTCAGAACAACTGAAAATGCTGCTGGATTCGCTGGTTTTCTGGATCTGCGTACTGTTTCACTTTCGCAGTTGTTCCAGCAAATTTTTAGTGAATAAAGACAACCTATCGGAAACGAAGCTGCCGAGCGAATTTCATAGAAAAACACCTTGGGATTCGCCGAAAATTCGTGTGTTCCTGTCACCAACGTTTACGACGCACGAAAAAACGATCATTCGAAATGGATTTGAAGAATTTCGCACCAAGACCTGCGTGGATTTCCAGGAAGAAGAGTGGGTGCCCTGGTACCACTGGAAACGCTGGGAAGTCTCCCATATTATCTTTCGACCAAGCAGCAAATTGAATTGTGAGTTACTATTTTTTGAATCAAAGAATCGAATGCTCAGAAACTTTTCCAATTGGCTTTAATTCAATTTGGGAACTTACCCTTACCCTTTTTCAGTGATGGCCGAATCGAAAATGGATGATGCTTTCAATCGAACGCTGTTATACTTGAGTAGAGAATCTCTGAATCAAGCGAACGAGAATCAAGCGAGAGGAATTGTTCTGCACGAGTTGAGCAATGTTATCGGTCTGGAACACGAAAACGAACGACCTGAGGCTCCAAAATATTTGATAACCGAAAGGTAATAAATACCTAACAAAACACACATCAGATACGGTAATGTGGGGGTTAAAATAAAAACGAATAGAAACAAGTAGACACGAACTACGCACACGCTTGCGATTATTCTGTTTTCTCTGGATTATAGTTTGAGCTTTATTTAAAGAAAAAAAACCGATGTCTTTCAGTTGGTAAAGCGTTGATGACATTAAAATGAAGTGAAACAAATACGAAACAGTAAACATAAGTAAGCAAAGCATTCATCGCCTCAACTTTTAATTAAGGGGTAAATGAGAAACCTTATGAAATTTAATGAGCATCCCTGAACCAATTCTTATACTGTGCATAACCTTGTACGGTAAAACCTAGCTGAATTTCAAGCGTAATTATCTTTCAGCCCATTGAAATCACCGTCACTTGAGGAAACGAATTTTGCGTCTCGCTCCCGTCGCAGGCATCGATCTTCATTGGATTCTGCGCACTGGCCGTTCGATCCGACCAGTGTCACCATCTTTGATCCCAACGAATCTACCAAATTAAGCTACCGACTTAGCAGTCTCTGCAGCGGTGTTAGAAACAGTGAAATTGCACAGGGAAAGAATATAGGCAAGTCAGCTAATATTGTTTGGATGTATGCTACGCAATATCCGTTTTAACAAGCACAAATTCTTTATGTAAAATCGAATGAAAGAAGCAAAACATCACTTTGCACTCTGCACCTTGAAATTTGCCAAATTTCTTTACTTTGAGAACAAGTGTCATTTTTTCGTCACTTGAACTTTTATTTCTTCGACTCATTCAAAATTGAACTCTTTCGGTGCAGTAAAGTGGACTGATTTCTAAATAAATATATCCGGTGGGTGCACAGTACACACCATGTTTACGGTCGGATATTAGATGTTTTCACGACATCCGGAAACCGACGTAAACTCGCGTCACTGCGTCGCGTTTTTACAGCGCGTAAACCTTGAAATAAACTATAGGCGGGACAAAGCTAGAGGGGGCTGGGGGAGGGCGCAGCAGCCTCACGGCATTTGGAAACCAGAATACTGATAAGGATTTCCCTTTGATGCTGGAAAATTTTCGCCTGAAGTGAAATTTGCCCTATCCCGGTTTTCCAAATTTGGTCATGCGTGTTTGCCCCACCTGATTGCTGTTCTGTTGTAATATTCATTATATTCTAGGCCGCTTGACATTCTGGGACGTTGTCAAAATCGACAGTCTGTATTGTCCGAAAAAAGTTCCGGTCGAAGCAGTTCGCAAGCTCGGTCCCTGCGAAGGAACGAGAAGAGCACGCGTATTCGGCGTCCGGTCGAGCTCGAGACAACTGAGAAGGCGCGAAAGACTGCATAATATTGTTCGAAGCAGTCAGTGGGCCTGAAATTCCCAGTCAAAGAAGATTCTACATTACCGACCTTATCGCAATGACTGAATTTCGACCTTTTTTCACTGTGACGTCACAGTTTAGTCGTTTTTGAATTTCGATCATTACATGCCATCACATGATATCATCGCTTAATTCGCTCCTTGTGTTGCATTTTTTCCGTGTTGCTTGCTGGTTCGTACCAATGATTCGTGCACTATTATACTATGTATCAACTTAATTCATGTAGCCATTGAATGGCTGGCTCTATCTACTGCCCATTACCCTAGAGAAATTAATCTAGAATTAATCTCAAGTGTTATCAGCATTTTCTGTCTTTTATTCTGGTTTATATTTTGTGATCGTTTGTCCATACTCATTCAACAATCACTAAGAATTGTGTCTCTTGCATCTTTACGTACAAAAGTACATACATTAATTAGGAAGACAAAATCGTCGAATTTAGTGAAGAGGGAATTCACTAATTTCAGGGCATGCCATGATTTGCAAACTAACAGATCCCTCACACTCGAAAGTGGAGGTGCGGTCCTCGTAAGCGTAGGTGTAGACCAATTTGCAATGGTTATTCAGTGTTGCTGTATAGTCCGTTCCTTGTTGCACCCCCAATCCTCGACAACCGGCAGAATCGAAACTGCAAAAATTCATTAAAATTGTATCTTGTAGTTTTTTTGAAAATAATCTCAAATTTATCAGACGGAAATATTTGAAAGGTTATAGTTTTTCAATGTTTCAAACAGCGCTGTAAACATGCACGTTTTCGTTTTCGTTTGTTTGGAAAATATATTACTTTCCTCGACTTTTGCGTCTTTGATCAAAATAATGTTGCCAGAGAGACGATATTATGTCTATCGATGTTTGGTATTATTTCAGAAGTCTATTGTTATCAAAAGCGATGTTCACTTATTACGAGAACGAAGAATGTAGAATGCTTACCGATAACGCGAGCCTTCGTAAGTTCGCCATTCGTCAGGGCAGCAGTATTTGATGCAGGCGTCCGACTCAGGATTGCCGCCCAGAGCTATAGTACAGTAGTCGCAACCACTGAGACACGTGTTCGTCTCCTGCCAATTTGGCGCATGCTGACAGCCTAAATAAATTTATCGAAGAAAGAACGGTACAAAATATTCTGAAGAAGACTGCAATTCAGCATGCTTGAATTCAGAAGTGAGCGTGGGGGGAGTACAGACTGATACCTCACGGATGGGTAAAAACTAACGCTGCCAGCAGAACGGCTAACGTTCAAGCACGCCCAGCTCTGCATGAATTCCACACGGAAGCCAGAAAAACAATAGCGGTGCTTACCAAAACCGTAACCGGTGCCAATTTAAATATCTCAGATTAGCATTTTTCATGGCAATTAAATTTTTGCTTATTCTTGCTAAAAATATGTGTGCAGTTGTACGCCAGTAAGTTTACCTGCAGCGTCGCATTTGAAGCGTCGATTCGAGTGCTCTCCTTCAGCTTTTCCGAATTTGCGTGCAAAGTCCGGCGGTCCGTTCCAGGTCCACTCCTGGCCGCCAACATTGCCACGATTGAATACCGTGCCCTTAGGGATTAGATGCGCCGAGTTGCCATCTGGTCCACGAGCTCCTGCGAATCGATTTGATCCATCCGGACATTGGGTCTGAAAACTAGATGAAATCTTCATTTGTCACGAGTCTCACGTAAGAATCCGACGACACCAGCTGGATTCGAACCAACGACATGGACATTTTATCTGTGCTGTTCATTTCACTGAGCTACGCCGCCACCGAATCCCTGCACTCGACTCTGAGGCCATAAAGGTCCATGTTGATCAGTGAAACCGGTGTGGTAGAGCTCAACTGCTCAGTGGTCACTGTGGTTCACTCACTGCTTGAGATCGCTTCTGCCATTTTCGACTCAAGAACGCAAAGAAGCTCTATGATTAGCATCAGATGAAATCTTGATTTGTCACGAATCTCGCAAAAAATATCGAATTTTGAGGTATGATAATGATGATAAAAAGTCTGTGCACAACGCCCAACCTCACCAGGTCGTGTCGTCTCTTATCTGAGCAACAAGCGGCAGCCGACTACAAGGCTGTATACTACAGAGTACAGAGTGGCGTGCTATTTGATAAACACAGCCAGCCGCTACGCAATCGTTAGGGTTTCCCTACCTTGACATCAAAGTCGCAACCTGCAGCTCCGCACCAAAAACGGTTGTGAGGATCTGGCTTGAAATTGCCACAAGCTCGAATACCCACCGGGCTTACTGACGTCCATGCATCAACAGCGCTGAAATGATCAGCACAATATTAAATCTGTACGGAACCCACGTCGGTGTGGGTGTAGGTGTCCCCAAGAGGTTTAAACTTTTTCAAAAGAAGTGGAGACAGTGATATGATATGTTACAGACAGAGATATGAAGATTACTCACCTGATATCGTACCAAACATGTCCGCTGGTGTAAGTGAATTCGAAGAGTGAATTGCGTGCTGCTGATTCTCCTAGAACGCACTGTCCGCCGAGTTTATTGCATCCTAAAAAATTCATACAGCTAAGTACAGTAACTGGGCAGGATTATCACGTCCAGCTTATAGGTGGACCTTTTGGACCTTAAGGTCCAGGGTCCCCCGGTCATCCACGTGTAAGGAGAGCTCCCGGCCGCCAAAAGAGGCCCCCGAATGACTAAATACAAAGATATGCGCAAAATTTTCGCCTGCGGCGGTTGAAAATGCAAAAGATTTCATCTGCGGTGGCTGAACAACCCAAAAATTTTTTGCCTCCGTTCGTTGAAATCGCGAAAATTTTTGCCTCCGGCGGTACGTAGGGGCCTCCTCAAGAAAAAGATCCAGGGCCCCCCGAACCCTTAAGCCGGGCATGAGTAGAATACAACACGAACAGGTTGAGAAGATTTAGTCCATCCACAGAAAGTTTTTTCTCTGAAGCGGAGCATGCAGATATCACGACAAAATATTTAATATTTTTGGTAGGGAATACTGAATCTATTCATCTCCCATAACCAAGTCATGGCCAAATGAAAGTCGACGTTTTCATTTCTTGATTGCTGCACAGCGCAATACGTAAATTCTGCTTCATCAATTACCTTCGGCGATCCAACCGGTACCGCTCTGCCAGTCAGCTCCGTTCGGAATGGCGATTTTAACGTTGCCCCCGACGGAAAGTTTGAAATCGGGATTGCATTGGCAATGTCCGTTCACGCAGTAGACCACGCCTGGATCTGCGCCAAACTTTTCGCGGATCTTTTTGCCGCAGTCGACGATCCTGCAAAAAGCAAAAATAAATTACCGTTGTGAGCGGCGGTTTCGAAATAATGAACATTTTACCCCATGGGATCCGATCCTGGAGTTGTCCCACAGGCAACGCTGGCATATTCGCAATGGGGACGCGCGAAATTTGGTGTTGTTCTTCCTGAAATAATGTTCGAAGTGCCATTGATAATCATAAAATCAATGGGTCCTTGCATTAATTAGTAAAATGAAAAGTACAAACGAAATTTGAAAGCAATTGCTAGCGTATCAACTATTTACCTAGAGTTACATTGATCCGTTTTTAACTTAAAATCGAATTGATTTAAACGTCATCTTACATACCGTCAAACTTGAACCAGCGTTCGCCTCTGCAATTGTTGACCACCTGAACCACTCTTCCACCAGTTGGACATTGAGCTGCTGCGCGGTCGTAGGCTGGTCCTGCAAGATCACCGCCCTTCACCAAAATCAAAAGCACCCAAGCAGCAACGCAAAATGCTTGACAGGCCATCTGCTGAAAATTCTGGACTAACGTTTATATGTTTCATCCATGGGAATCATACGTATGTATCATCTAATCTCCTGAACTAGGGTCTCTTCGTTTCAAGCTTCGTGCTGTTTCTTACGCTCAACCTATACAAACCGCATAATAGCCTGCAACTGTGGACAAAAAATTGTCGCGTAGCTAGAAACCGAAGGACGGGGAGACAAATCTTTCAGAAAAGTTTCGCCACTACGTGGCAAGCACGTTTTTTATCAGATTTTTTTCGCCACTACATGGCGAACATCTTTTTTTCAAAAGGACGGAGGCCCCGCCCCCCGTTCCCCCTGCTGCCTACGCGCCTGCCTGTATGCGATAAGCAACACAAGGTTAAGCGGAGCTCAGAAGGCTCAAAGTGATCAATAGTCGAAGCTTTTGCTGATAAAGGTTGTTTTATTCTTCGTGCTTTGGGTAATACATTGTACCATTGTACGTTCTTTGGCTTGTCAACACGACTAAACAGTCAAACTCGACCGAAGGTTACAGGGAGAGCTGATAAAGATGTAAAAAGTCATCAACCTGTATATTGGACAGAAAGAAATTTTTGTCAACTTTGAGAGTAAACATCAACAATTTGAACGCTTCACTTTTGGTCTCAAAGATTGATCAGATTAAACCTGACTAACTCAGCCTTATTAATTTCTAAAGTACAATTATGGTTCAGTTGTGGGCTCACGTTCTTCCTTCCGCAGCTCAGATTAGCTGTATAAATAAATGTGCATCTATTTTTGATGTTCTAGAGTTCTAAATGAATCAACCATTGAACAGAAAAGGTATGAGTAATTGAGTAAACTTTAACGCTAAAATTTTCTGGGCCTGAGTGAGTAACTACACTATCATACAATACATTTATTTCTCTTCTAAGAACTTTTTCTATTCAGTTTAAGAGCGATCGTTCAAGAAATTTTGAAAAAAATTATACAAATATGTTTGTGTAGTGTAATAGTGTAAATTAGTCATGCAATCCAAAATATCTACTGCGTTGATTATGCAAAATGCTTGTAAACAATTACACTTGTCGTTATTGCAATTATATTTGTTGCGATTCAGTTATTTATGGCAAAATAAATTCTTGCTGACTATAGCAGCTGCAGCGCTTGATCTACTTGTGATGATCGGCTCGCAACACACTGTATTTTCATCCAACCAACAGCGTATTGCTCTGCTATTTGAATTTATTCAGTTTGTACAATGACTACCTTCTTATATTTCCTTCTGATATCGCGATAAAAAAAGGTGATTTTATTATTGCCTTGTTCAGAAAAGTATCACTTATTGGAGAGGAAAATCATGAGTGTCAGGGCAAGCCATAATTTGAAGGCTGGTGGCTGAAGTGCACTGGAATGTAGACGTGCGATCTTCGTAGGCGTAGGTGTACACCAATTTGCAGCGACCATTCAGTGTCGCCGTGAAGTCTGTGCCTTGCTGCACCCCCAACGCTCGACAACCAGCGGAGTCGTAACTGAAAGATAAAGTACTGCTACGTAATGATGTGAAATAATTCCATTTAGAAATTTTGAAATATAGGTAAACACCAATTATTCGGGTAGGCGAGGGCAAGCGGTGAGATACACTAAAAAATTTGGCGTCCAGTCGGGGGTGCGCGCTTCAGCGTTACGGTCAATTGCGCCCCGCTTCGAGACAGAACTGGCGCGAAATACAACTTGAGCATTTCACACATTTTGTTTCATTACATTTTTCCGGAATACTAAATCGGTTTTTAGAGCAAAAATATAACAAAACAATGCGTTCGAATGCACAACGCCAGCGAGGTCTGAGCAAAGTCAGAGGTTTCACCGCAACTTTTCCGTCGAAGACCGTTAATTTTCGTGTTCCACCAACTGCCACTAATTACCTTACTTTCGCCTTGAATCGCATTAAGACAGATTGATTCCTGAGAGTACGGTATTTCGCAACCCCGACTGATTGTCCACGCGCGGACAGTATGTGCAAGATAATAATTAATTGTTGAAAATGTACTTTCAGGGCCGTGCACGAACAACCATTCGCCTCAAACAGCCGAATGGTTGGCGGTCTTTCGGCGCGAAAAGCTCGCAAATTCATCGCTCAGCAATTGCATCTGCTGCAGCTGAGTCCCGAAGAAGCCATGTCTGTCGACGCCCTGGACGTCGCCTGCGCTTCAATTCACGAAAACTTCCCTGATCTCCCGGAAATTGTATGTTTTTCAATGTTCAATTATTCATAACTTTTTTCCATATACCGTATTTATTCTAATATAAGCCCCGGGGCTTCTATTTTTCGATTGCTCTCTAGGGGGACTTATATTAGAGATGGGGCTTCTATTTTTTCGACCAACGCATATCAAAAAATTTCAGGCAAACTATCATTTTTGGTGATTTTTAGTGCAAATATAAAGACAACTTCTTACCATTTTCAACGGAAACTTGAACAACAGAGCGTTTTAACGCAACAAAACGGGGAACACAGTTTTAATAAGCGCATGTATCATAAAAACATGTCCTTTTTTGACCTGGTTTGCATTTGCTGACCGAGGTTCGGCCAGGAGGGGGGGCTTATATTAGAGACGGGGCTTCTATTTTTTTGATCCGTCGCTAGAGGGGCTTCTATTATGGACGGGGCTTCTATTAGAGACGGGGCTTGTATTAGAATAAATACGGTATTTTAATTTGGAACTTTTTTGTTATGGACCGATTTTTGTACAGTGACCTGCTCTACGGTTAACAAACCGTGAAGAATCGACGGAATAAATGATAGTCATCTACTATAAAAAACTTTGCGTCGAGACCTAGTGTCCCGCGCTTCAGCGTTGCGATATATAAATCGATAATCGCACCGCGCCTCGAGACAAAAGTGGCGCGAAATACG